>PVJD01013749.1:0-32458 GCA_004026545.1 Mormoops blainvillei | reverse complement strand
TACACGTTTCTCATGTGCTTACATTTCATTTGTGTATCCTGTTTAGTGAAACATCTGTTTATGTATTTTTCCATTATCTGATTGGATTGTTTGGGTTCCTTTAAATTAATATACTTTATTTTTAAAGAAAGTCTTAGGTTCACCACAAAATTGAGTGAAAAGTATCAAGGGTTCTAAAATACATTCACACACATGCACAACTTTACTCAACAGTGACATCCCCCACCACAGTGCTAAACGTGTTAAAAATCAGTGAAGCTACATTGACATCAATCATTATCACCAAAGCCTATAGCTTACATTAGGCTTCATTTTTGGTGTTGTATATTCTATGGGTTTGAACAAATATATAAGGAAATGTATCCACCATTGTAGTATCATACAGAATAATTTCACTCTCCTAAAAATTCTCTGTGCTCTGCCTATTCACCCCCCTTACTCAGTCCCTGGCAACCACTGATTTTTTTTTACAGTCTCCACAGTTTTGCCACTTCCAGAATGTCATATAGGTGGAGTTGTAAAATAGGCAGCCTTGCCAGATTTACAGCTTTTACTAATATGCATTAAAGTTTTTTCATGCCTTAAAAGTTCTTTTCTTTTTAGCACAGGATAATATTCTATTGTCTAGATGTACCACAGTTTGTTTGTTTGTTTGTTTTTTCCACTAACTTACTGAAAAATAATACCTTGGTTGCTTATGAGTTTTGGAAATCGCAAACAAAGCTGCTGTAAACATCCACGTGTAGGTTAAGGTGTTGACACAAGTGTTCCATTCATTTGGGTGAATACCAAGGAGTACAATTTCTGGATCAAATCATAAGAGTATGTCTAGTTCTGCAAGAAACCAGCGAAGTGTCTTCAGATGTGTCTGCACCATTTTGCACTCTCACAAAAGAATGAGAGTTCCTGTTGCATCACGTCCTCATCAGCATTTGGCAATGGCAGTGTGTGGGATTTTGGTCACTCTACTAGATGTGCAGTGATGTCCTGCTGTTGTTTTAATTTGCAATTCTCTAATGTCATATGATGTTCTGGTGGTCCTTAGGGACAGGGAAGGAGAAAAACCACTTGCCAGATCAATAACTGAGTACAATGTACCAAGGGATGTGTTAATTCGCTCAAGCAATGAAGCAACATCTAGTACAGCAGCTGCAGTTGGAGTTGTCACCTGGTTAAGTTTATGATAGATAATCCACTGTCATCCTCCAAGATCCATCAGTCCTATGCACAGGCCAGATAGGCCATTGAATGGGGATGTGGTGGAAAGCACCACCCCTACCTCTTTCACGTCCTTTCCGATGGCACTAGTCTCTGCAATCCCTCCAGGAATGCTTTTTGATTTAGTATTTTTCTAGACGGAGGTAGCTGTAATTGTCTCCACTTGGCCTTTCCCATTATAATAATCCCACTTCACAGGTCAAAAAACAATGTAGAGATTCTGCCTGATGTTAAATATATCTATTCCAGTTACGTGTTCTGACCTGAGAAAATAACCACAGGATGGGTGCAAGGAACCATTGACCCCCACCAAGAGACTGACCCAGCTAAAACTCCACTTATCACCTGACCCCCATAAGCCTCTATGCTGACCAATGGGCCGGAGTGATGATGTGGGTCTCCTGGAATCAATGTCAGCTCAGAGCTTGTGTTCAGTAGTCTAAACTGAAAAGTCTGATTATTTCATTTTCCCCAGTGTGCAGTTACCCTACAGAAGGCTGTCGGTCCCTTTAGGGAAGGCTGTAAGTACTATTAACCACATACCAAAGATCCTACCTCTTAATAGCATGACATTGTGTGTTAGGATTTCAACATATAAACTTTGGGAGAACATAAACGTTCAGTCTACAGCATGCTTGAAATATTTTTTCTGTTCCTTTCTCTTTGTTCTCCTTCTGGTATTCCTAGTAGGCATATGTTACATCTTTTATAGTTGTCCCACAGTTCTTGAATTGTCTATTTTCTGTTTGTTTTCTCTTTGCTTTTTGCTTTCAGATGTGTTTATTGTCACATCCTCAAGCTCAGATATTCTTTCTTGAGCCATGACCCATCTACCAATGAGTCCATCACAGACATTCTTCATCTTTGTTAGTGTTTTTAATCTCTAGAATTTATTTTTATTGTTTTTGTTTTCACCTCTCTACTCACATTATCTATCTGTTCTTAAATGTTACCTACTTTTTTCATTAAATCCCATAACATTATAATCATAATTTTAAAAAACTGTCTGGTTTAATAATTTCAACATTCCTGCTATATGTGACTGGTATTGATGCTTTTTCAATCTCCTCAAACCTTGTTTTTGCCTTTTACGGTGCCTTGTGATTTTTGTTGGATGGGGGGAAAAGAATGTACTAAGTAAAAAGGTCTTCAGTAATATGGTAGGGGATGGGAAGTGTTTCACAGTCTTGTGATTAGGTCATTGTCTTTTAGTAAACTATTGCCTCTGGGCTATAAACGTCACAGTTCTTTTCAGCTTCACCTGCCCCCTCAGGAGGGACATGGTCACTAGAGGGGGCTGCAGTTGAGCATTTCCTTTTTCCTACATAAAAGGCTATAGCTGGCAAAAGGTAGGTATTTCCCTCCCACCCAGATTAAGCTCTACTAAATAGTTTATCTGCAGGGCAGAACTTGTTCAGAAAAACAGAATGCTCTGGTGCATTTCTAAAAGGTTCCTTTGCTGGAAGCACAAGGCGGCTTTTCCTCTGATATTCACTGGGAAGACCTGGTAGAGCTGCTGGAGGTAAAACTGACAAAAGTTTGAAGCCCTACCCCACCCATGCCTGGGGCCCCCTGGAGTTTTTTATTTAAACTTGTCTAAACTGAGCCTGCAGCAATTTGTCGGTCACAGTTCAGGTTTCCTATCCCTGTACTGGTTTCTGTGGAGACTGTCCTTGTGAGTTTCTGCTCCTGTATGAGGCGATTTTCTGCATCCTCCTGCCTGTCTTTTCACATTTGGAGGCCACAATTTACCCTGTGACCTCACTCTCTAACGGGTGTGAGAAGAGTTGTTGATTTTTTAGTTTTTTGTTCTTTTTACTTGTTAAAATTATGGGTGATAGAAGGCGTACTTACAAAGTGCAGTGACCAAAAGTAACTTCTCAGGGTGATCTAATAATCAGTTACTAACTGGGCAAGTCATAGTGGGTAGTGACAGCCCAGGCCTATAACTTATTTAGTAAACAATTTTTAAGCAGACCCTGTCCATTTTTATTCTGCCTCAAGGTTAACACACTTTTGAAATACTTCTTTTCTCATACCTCAGTAAAGCTTAACAAAGCCTGAAGAGAGCACATAATCTGGTTAATTATTCTGTAATCCAGTCCCCACCTTACTTTCTCCAACCTTCATGCACTCTTCCTTACTGTCCCCTCCCTAATCCAAAATGTATCAAAGAAACTGTACACCTGTTACTCTTCATGGCATTGTGATGTTGCTTTCCAACATTGTTGTCAGTTTGACTCAATTAAACTCATAAATGTACTCTATGGGTTCTTAAGTCAACAAAATGAAGGGGTAAATTGTAAACTCCTTACATGCTGTGTTGGAAGTCAGAAGTCAAACTATTTGTTATTTACTGCTGAGTTTTGAGATTTCATTATACAGGGTCCGGCAGAAGTAAGGCCTGCTTGAGTGCGGTTCGTAGGGTAATAATATGGGTGTAATAATTTAGTTTTAATTTGAACATTTCACCTAAAAGGTCATATGGTGAGTTTGGGTGTGATATTGTTATGTTACAGAATTAAATGCGTATGATTTTCTAATAAAATATTTTGTAATAAAAAGGGGTGTTATTTGTGCCAGACCCTGTATATTCTAGATAATAACCATTTGTCCCATATGTTGTTTGCAAAATTTGACATTCTCTAGCTTCTCATTTCAGGATCTTACAAGAGGTTTTTTGGAGAGCGACAGTTTCTAATTTCGATGAAGCCTAGGCTATGTTTTCTCTTTCTTTTATTCTAAAACTTTTAAAGTTCTGCATTTTTCATTTAAGTCCATGATTCATTTTGGGTTACTTTTTTAAGATGGTGTGAGGTTGGCTTGGTAGGGTCTGGTGCCCCCAATACTAACGGCAAAGGCTTTGCAGCACTGCCGGAACCACCACCGCCCCTTGCCCTACAGCCTCCGCCACCTCTGCCATCTGTTATCACCTCTGCCTCAGGACCGGCTGTATGATTAGGCCACAGTCTTCAATAAGTAAACATAGTCCTCATTCTGTGGTATTCTTAGTCATACATTTATGGAGTTTCTGAAGGGCAGTGGAGATTACTGCCTGGTGCATCGTGACCTCAATGCAGACAAGTGAACTGTAGAAATTCATTACCATTCCACTAAGAAGGCCCCATAAGAGCGGTTAACCTGGACACAGAAGTATTGAGTTGAGACTCGCAGAGCATTTTACAAGCGTTCTGACCTGGATGGGGTAAACCTCAGCGCACGTCCTTTCTGTTGCCTCAGTATTACTGGATTGAAGAATTGCTGCTGCTTGTTAGGAGGTTCATTTCATCTCCCATTACTCCCAACTTCACACTCAAGGCACTGAGAATTGCCAGTGGCATATATTGAAGAAGGCTCAGTTTCTTGGCATCATTTCTGTATTCAATTTTTAAAGTCTTTCATAAACCCAATTGATTGTTTGTTTTTTTTAACTCAATTACCATGGTTCGAATGAATGGACCAGCTCCTGTGGAAGTCACACACAACAACATGAGATTCCTTGTTGCACACAATCCAGCCAATGCGACCTTAAACAAATTTATAGAGGAACTTAAAAAGTACAAAGCTACCACAATAGTAAGAGCATATGAAGCAACTTATGACACTACCCTTGTGGGGAAGGAAGGCATCCATATTCTTGATTGACCCTTTGATGGTGATGTACCATTATCATCCAACCAGATTGTTGATGACTGGGTATCTTGTAAAAATTAAGTCTCGTGAATAACCTGGTTGTTGTATTGCTGTTTATTGCATTGCAGGCCTTGGGAGAGCTCCGGGTTTGTGGCCCTGGTATTAATGGAAGGTGGAATGAAATACAAAGATGCAGTACAGTTCATAAGACAAAAGTGGTGCGGAGATTTTAACAGCAAGCAACTTTTATATCTGGACAAGTAGCGTCCTAAAATGTAGCTGTACTTCAAAGACTCCAATGGTAACAGCAACAACTGTTGCATTCAGTAAAGCGGGTGCCTGATGCCATTGCCTCAGAAGTGGAACTTGAGATAGGGCCTAATTTGGCACACACAGTAGCCAACATGTTCACGTGGTGGATAAATGTAATGAAGCTTCCATAGGGGTATTGAAAGCAGTTTCAGCAGGCCACACACTTCACAGAATTACAGCCTCTATGTTTGGGTTCCAATCAACCTATTTTGACATTTAGCAAAAGTTTCTTACTGTTCAGCTTTAAAATGTGCTTATCATGTGTACCGACTGACTTTTCCTGAAATCATGAGTTATGTCTTTAAATCTGTCCCCATGTCAGAATCTTATCAATATATAAGAGTTTAGAAAGATTAGGTGCCAAAATGCTCAGCACAACACTTGAAATTTTTAGTATCATACAGAACTAAAACCCCAGGAACTGCGAACACTCTAGACCTTATATGGTTTATCCCTTCAGTCATTTCAAACACAGAAAGTAGGGCCCATATGGTTACTTGCCTGCTCACTTTATGCTTACATCTTCCCCATTCACACAAGCATACATCATGTTTGCTCAACTTTTTTATTTTTATACAAAGTCTCGGTGATTATTTAATATCTTTCTATAAATCTCATTTTGTGCCATTATGGAAAGCCTTCATTTTGAAAATCTACATTGTAGAGAAGCACATGTCTTTAATGTCTCTAGACCAAAAGCCTTACAGTTAATTTTAATGTTTGTGTTTGGGGTGCGATTTATAGGGAGGGCCTGAGAAAAGAATGGAAGGGGGCTATTAAGTATTTTTAGTAAAATGTTACCTTTGTCTTGTGTGGAACATGTAGATTATGCTCTTCAGTAAATATTTTTTAAAGGTAAAGATAGAGATGCTTTGTTGTAGCTAAAATAATTCTTAATCATTAAAATTCTGAAATTTTTGTTTTTGTTTTCATACACTCTGAGGTTGCTTACCAACTTATTTTTGTTTGAAGCATGATTTTTTATTCCTTCCCACCCTCTCTAGCAAAAAAGAAAAAAAAGAAGTAGGGCTTCTGCTAATGAATTGAGCAGGTGGCTAATATTTTATATGCCTTTTGAGCTGTGCAAGTTAATATTTGGATACTTGCTCATTTGTTTTATTATGCAATTGATAAAATGGTGATGTGTATTAGTGTTAGTTCAACCATATAGTGATACTGTCTGGGAATGTGTGGTTATAGTTCTGTGGGAGAAATAATTTGTCAGTGTTCACCAGCTTGTAAAAAATCTAGTGTGAGAACTTAAACATCTAAATAAATGATGAAATGCCAAAACAATATAAGGTGAGGGGTTAAGGTTGAGCTTCCTACTTTTCTTGTTTTGGAATGTGGATGTCCCATTACTCCAGCATTGTTTGTCGAAGAGACTCTCCTGCCTCCACTGAATTGTTTTAACAGCTGTGTCAAAAATCGCTTCAGCATATTTTTGTATTTTTGCTTATAGGTTCTCCATTCTACTCCATCCATCTATGTGCCTATCTCTCAGCCAATACCACACTGTCTTTATTACTGTAGTAAGCCTTAATATTGACTAGACTAGTTCTTCTGACTTTATTCTTGTCAAGATTGTTTTATCTATACCGAGGTCAGTTCCTTTCCATACAACCTTTAGAATAACTTTGTATCTATAAAGGAAACTTCCTAAGATTTTGATAGGAATTGAGTGAAACCTATAGATCAATTTGTGGAGAATGATATCTTAGCTATGGTTATGACTCCAATGTGTGGAGGTTTTCCCAGACCAACAAGCAATTTCCAGATACCAGTAAGGTGTCCGAGAATTCAACTCAATTCTAACACTATTCAGAGATAGGATCAGATTCCACAGGTAAAGCACTTGAGTCCCACAAGACTGCCCCCACTTCAGACACCAGTCACAAGCCCAGGTTTTTACCTGTGCTTCTGACCAACTGGCTATAAATCAGAGGTTCCAATGATCTTCTGCTTGGGTTCAATTAATTTCCTTGAATGGCTCACAAAACTCAGGAAAACCCATTTACTCACTAAATTACTGATTTATCACAAAGGATATGAAAGGGTACAAATCAACAGCCAGGTGAAGAGATGCATAGGGCTAGGTCTCAAAGAAAGGGGCTTCGGTCCTCATGGATCTTGGAGCCCTACGGTGTTGCATAAGGAAGCATCCTGGTTCCCCAACTTAGATATTTTCTGGAAAAAAAAAGTGCCAAGGAGCTGTCCTCTTGGGATTTTATAGAGGCTTCATTACATAGTCATGATTTACTAAGTCATTGACCATTGGTAGTTGATGCAACCTCCAGCCTCCTATCTCCTCCCCAGAAATAAAGGGGTGGGACTGAAAGCTCCAATCCTCTAATCCACATGGTTGGCTTTCCTGAGAATCAGCCCCCATCCCTGTGTGGAATCCAAAAGTCACTCACTAACCTGAAAAGACATGTTTATCACCCTCAAAACTTAAAACATTCTAAGGAGTTTGGAGCTGTGAGTCAGGAGCTCTGAATGAGGACCGAATATCTTGTAAATCACAAAATGAAAACATGTTTCATTCAGTTAATACCTACTTTTTTTTTGGAGCTATGGTAAATAGCATTGTGTTTTTTTAATTTTGTTCCCACATGTTCATTGTTGGTATACAGAAATGTATTTGATTTTTTATGGATTGACCTTGTATCTTGTGACCTTTCTGAATGTATTTATTAGTTCTAGGACTTTTGTGTATCTTGGGATATTCTACTGAGTATATAGAACATCATATCATTTGCAAATAGGTATATTTTTCCCATTTCCATCTTTATGCCTTTATTTAGTTATTTCCTTCCTGCCTGCCTTTTCTTTCTTTTTCCTTATTGCTCTGGTATGAACTTTCAATGGTATGATAAAATTCTTCAATAAAACTGTCTGGGCCTAGAGATCCTTTTTTGGAAGTTTCAACCATAAATTCATTTTCTTTAATGGTCAGGATGTCTATTTCATACTAGTTGAGTTCTGATAATTCCTGGGTTTTGAGGATTTGGTCCATTTTTTCTAAGTTTTTGTATTAATCTTGTGTACAGTTGCATTAATCTTGTCTACAGTTATTTATTATTTTATAATGAAAGCAGGATCTGTAGTGATAGCCACTATTTCATTCCTAACATTGATGATTTGTGTATTATCTATTTTTGATTTTGTTAGTCTTACTAAAGGCTTATCATTTGTATGGCTTTTTTAAAATTTTTTTTTTTTTTGGTCCCAGCTGGTGTGGCTCAGTAGATTAAGTGTCGGCCTGCAAAGCAAGGGGTCACTGGTTCAATTCCCAGTTAGCACACCTGCCTGGGTTATGCCCCCTGTAGGGGGCGCATGAGAGGCAACCACATATTGATGTTTCTCTCCCTCTCTCTGTCCCTTCCCCTCTAAAAATGAATAAATAAAATTTTTTAAAAAATAAATAAAATAAATTTATTTTTTGATGTATTGATTTTCTCCATTGTTTCCTATATACAATTTCATTAATTCCTGTTTTACGATTTCCTTATTCTGTTTGTTTTTTTGATAGAAGTTAAGTTCCCCCTTCAACCTCTCTGACACCTTTTCAAAAGAAAGTGGGGAACAAATTTACACAAAGTAATTGTTTTTTAGTGAGGATATAAGTTCATCTCCTTGATTAAGGACGACTCACATGGCTTTGCTGGCTTCAGGGTGGGAATTGACACTCAGCTTTTCACTGGGCCCCACTGACACCAGGGGCAGTTGAGAGAAGGAAACAGAGCACCAGTAAGTCTCACCTCCCACCACAGTATTCAACACATTGATGTCGGGTGCGTTCTCGCTCGGACCAGCTGACATCAGAAGTGGCAGGAAAGTGGAGTGCTGACTACCCTTGACTTGTATCACCTTGTTCAGTCTTACTGGAGACCCCTCCAGTGAGTTGCACTGACACCAGGGGGCGTAAAGCCTAGTAGTAACTAGCTCTACATCAAACTGTTCATTAAGTCTTTCTGATGTTGGGTGGGGCTGGAGGCTCAGCTCTCTTGTAAATCTTGGGTTGGCCAAAAAGGCCATTACATTTTTTTCTGTATGATGGCTCCAGTAACGCTTAGCTGTCTTTAACTTCATTTGAGACAATTTTGTTAGATGGTATTGTGACATGTCATATTGGTATGCATTTTTAAATAAACCTTTTCAAAACTGGTGAATTTTTGTGCAGCCATTTTAATATAGAAAATGAAAGAAGATAGGCAACATTTTCTGCGTGTTATGCTTCATTATTTGAAGAAAATAAAAATGTAACTGAAACACAAAAAGGGATTTGTGCAGTGTATGAAGAAGGTGCTGTGACTGACTGAATGTGTCAAAACTAGTTTGAAAAGTTTCTTGGTACTATTAACATTTTGGCCAAATAATCCTTTGCGGTGGGGCTGTCTTATGCATTGGAAGATGTTTAGCAGCACCCCTGGCCTCTACCCACTAGAAGCTGATAGCCAACATACTCAAAATATTCAAGTTATTAGTGAAAATGAAAAATGTGTCTTTTATTTTACAGGAAAAAAAATGTAATTGACTTTTTGACCAACCCAATACTACTATGCTGTTCTGGTGAAAGAATCCAACTGTTTCCACCAGGAGGGATTATAAAAGATTAGCTCCTTGATAGATGCTGCTGACATTATTCTGCAGAGGAATCAGAACTCTGTCTGCTGGGCGAGAGATGGAAGATCAGCATCTTGTTTGTCCCAGCTGACAACACACAGCAAAGGAATGAGAGCACACCACCTGTTGCAGCAGAGAAGGCAGTTGAGCAGGGTATCAGCTCCCAGTTTAGCCCCACTGAAACCATGAAGGGCAATGAGCTGTAAACTTGTCCATTGGTGTTTGACTAGAGTAGGGCAGGCATGATCAAATAAGTTTTCTGCTGTGCCAGGACTGTGATTTTCTTGTCCTTTTCATTAGAGAAATAGGATCTTCATGGAACGTTTTTTGATTATGCCCATTGCATGTTCTGGGTTGGAGTTCTCTGTACCACTGTCTCCAGGATACACATGAGACAACAGGAAAGTCAAGGGAACTCACCACCGTGTCATTCTTTAAGACCCCAGATGCAGTCTGTCTTCTTCCCCTCTTTCAGAATCTACCTGTGCTCGACTGTTTTGTCATGTTTAGAGTGTTTTGGTTGTTAGAGGGAATACGGCAAAGGTTGGAGCTACTCCCTCCTATAGAATTGCAAGTAGTCTCTCAGAATCTCATTTTATGCTTATGAATATACACTTCGCTTAAATTGGTTCAATCTACAGTAAATTTATTTTTCTAAATAAGAATATTAAAAGAATCTTAGAAGAAACTTAGAATGTTAAAAAGGAACATTTTAAGCTCTAAAGTCACTATTGATTTGCTTATTTGTTTGATTTTTAATCTATCAAACGAGAAAGTTAAACCAGATGACCTTTGATATGTTTCCAGCTCTGGCAATGTAGGATTCTAAGTTCATTATAGAAATAGAGTAAGTGATGATTCCAAACCACTTAGTACACACTTTCAGTTCTCATCATTGCATTAAATCTTCAGAGACAGAACTTGACCTTTTAACTTCAAGATCTAAGATTGTCTTAATCCATTTAGTGAATTTAGTTTCTGCATGCAAATCTGTGTTCAGTAAAAATAGAATGTTTGTGGTTGACTAACTAGAGTATCAATATAATTATCACAATTAGAAAAAATTATAAGATAAACACCTATGTTTAGATTAAACCTTTAGTTTTGGATGGTGTTTCAGAGAGGAAGATGTGTCTCATTTAAGGGAGAATGAGGTCTGGAGTAGGTAGACTTCCAACTATGTACTCATAGTAAATCTGAACTCGCACATCTTACCTGTGTGAACTGGAAAGGTCACTTAATTTCAGATCTTTTACCACTAAAATTAAAATGCTTATCTATCTCATAGAGTTGACATAAGCATACCAGAAAAATAAGCATAGGTAAATCTTTAAGTATCAATCTTGAATAAATAAGGACTTAATAATAGTAGCTAATTATGCAAATTTTTATCATAAAAATTTGTTTCATTACCATCATAATCTCTATTCTTAATGTATATAGTAAAGAGTAGAACATAAGTTCCTGATTCTCACTGTCGAAATTCAAGTGTCTTGTCCTACACAAGCTGGGTAACCTTAAACAGGTTACTTATTCTCTTTGTGCCTCATTTTCTATAGAATGAGAACAACAATAGTACCCACCTCATTAGGCTATTGTGGGAATTAAATAAACTAAATAGATGCAAAATGCTAAGAATCATGTTTGGCATATATTGATTAATCAATATATATTAGAAATTATTGTTTATATATGCAAATATACCACTGCCTCTGACCATGTGATATTAGAATATCAAGACAGTTCGGTCAACATTGAAACAAACAAGGATTTCTGACTGAACTGACTGGATGTTTTCACATCAGACAGTCAGTCATGCCCTCACTTTGTCAGCTATGTAAATACTTGAAATGTTCTAAATTACTCTAGTGAATACAAGACATCTGCTTTAAAATGGAAAACACTTCAGACAATCATCCCGTCTGCCTTCCTAAGTCCCCTAACTATTTTAAGTTGCCTAAGATCTGGAGGCTCTTATTTGATGTTACCAACTTATATAAGTTTTCAGAGTTAAGAAACTCAGTCCTAGACTTCTCCATTAACTTCAACCACTCCACCTTGAGAAAGATTTTTATTGAGTTCCACAAAAAAATGATGAAGCCCCAAACTTTTCTGAAAATATCCAAATAGAGCTTCAAAATTGCTCCTGGCAGTGTCTTCTTATGAAATAAATACACCACCAACCATATTTAAAATGCAATGATCATATGCAAAAGTGGTAACACGAATAACACTCATACTCTGACAATGGTGATGTGAAATTGTGACATGATCTTTAAGAAAATAATTTGCAGTTTTTGTAAGCACTAGGGAAGGCTTTATTAAATGAGGTTTAACTGATCATCCCGTTGTTCTCCTACCTTGTACAGGGCACACATCCCCTCTGAATACAAAAAATATTTATTGCTGGTTTATTTATAATAGGAAATGATCACCTGTGCTCATGAATAGAAAACTAGTTAAGTATTTTCCCTACTTAAGGAGATATTTTAAAACAATGAAAATTATATCTATGGAGATTTCAGCAATGTAGAAAAATGTCTATGGTATAACATTAGGTGGCAAAAGTACTATGCAAAGAATCTAGCAATGTTTTAACTATGAAAAACATGCACACCTTTTCAGTACCAAAAGGTACTGGAAACAAAACAAAAGATGGGAACAACTGATCTGGGTGGCGGGAATCTAGACCTATTTATTCTAATTACTTCTCATTAATAATTGCTGTGACAAAGAATTAGATTCAAATCAGGCAAGGGATTTCTGTCAGCTTTCTTATTATATATTTTCTCTTACTTGTCCCATACAATGCCAGCATTGGCTTTTAGAGATGCTGAGTAAAATTAAAAGTGGGAGGTAGAAATACCTGGCTCCTTTGTCACTCCACTAGCAAAGTGCTCTCCCTGTGAGGGCTGCGCACTGGTGCACTGTTTCAATTCTCCTCTCTGGTCCACTGGTCTATGCGCATATAGCTTCTCTAACCTACCATAGATGGAGTCATTCGTATTAAAGAACGCCAGAGCACTCCATAAGGTTCTTTCCTGAGCTACCAGCCTCTTGACACACCTCTCAGCCCTACTTTAACCCTCTGACAAATGCAGGAATGTGGTCTCCATTCTAAGGTACTCGTGTCTCTCAACTTCTTTCTCTTTCCCAAGGTTGTTTTTCAGAAGCCCTTCCTCTGCTCTGCCTTCCACTCAAGCTTCCTTTCCTCTTCCAAATTCCCAGATGTCTTTTATCTGATCCCCTTCACACATCCTCATAAGCCACCATACCTCTGGAGTGAATTATAAGAGAAGTGTTTGCCAGTGAGGTGATGCAACCTGCAGAACCATCGCCTTAGTTTACCAGGTGGCAACCAAGTCATGTGCCTTGGTTGTGCTGAAAGCTCAACATAACTGTCATGTCCCATGACAGTTGCTCTGGAAGGTCTGATAAGATGCACAATTACAAGTTCTCATGTAACTACTCTTTTAAGAAGGGCAATGTTACTGCTTACTTTTCTAAGTAAAAGATGAAAGTACACACTTCACATACAACCCATTAAATGTTCTTCTAATTAATGCAATTTCCTTGAAACTACTTCAGAACATTAACGAAAGTTCCAAAGGAGAGAAAAGCTATGACAGAGTCATGACTCATGTAATTAAGGTATATATCGAGGTTGCATGGCAATGTCATTTTTCCACCACAAAAGCTCCTCGCATTACAAACAGCAAGTCTTCAGCCATTATTTAAGTTCAGAACCAAATTATTTTCCTTATTCCTTCTATAGTGTAGTGATAAAAGGTGAAAATTCTGGATTCATTTTACATGGAAACAGTTCCATCCAGACAAGTTACTTCATTTTTGTCAACCTCAACTTTCATATCTGTAAAATGGAAAGAGTAATACTTAATGAATGTCTTCAATGAAACATTTGCAGGAGACATGTATATCTTGTCCAGATAAACAAGTTTTGTATCCAGTCAATCTGGAGTTCATAACTAATAGTGCAATAAAGATATTTTATGCAGCTTCTTCCTGTTGATCTTGCTAACTTTCAAGAACGCATGAAAATATATATGACAACTCTTTGTGTGGTCACAGAAGATCAGCAATTTTTAAAGTCATGACAAATATGAAGGGGAAATCATTTTTTTTTAGTAAAATATAGAATTTTCATTTCTGGAGCAGCTATAAAAAAAAAAAAAAAGAAAGGACATGTGATAGTCACCAGAATAAGACTCTAGGTTAGAGAGATAAGTGGGTTATTCCCCCTATTATTCCAGGACTCCAATTTAAGTTACATTTCTCTGGGAATAAATATCTGACCAAGTATCTTCCTTTACAAAAATTGGAAGAATACGTTCATAGGGAAGAATGGCAGGAATCTATTTTCCAAAGATTGCCATACCATTATGTTTATCTCATCCGACATGCCTTTTTACAATGTAAATGACACTCCTCCCACTAAGGTGGGGACTATATTCCTTGACTTTGTCTCTGAGTGGGAGCCTGAGGCTGCCCAACTATGGCAGAAGTGAGGCCATGCCCTCTGACAGTAGGTGTAATATGCATGAAGCTTCTACCTGGTTCTTTCTCTCTCTGGTGACTTGTACCCTTGGAGCCCATTCACAATGTCATGAGTAATCCCAGGCTACATGGAGAAACCACATATAGGTGTTTTAGCAAGAACTCCTGCAAAATTTGCAAAATTTCGAAGCCTATACAGCATTAGTTGCCAGGCATGTGAGTGAGCAAACTTTCAGAAGATTCCAGTCTCTAGCCGTTCGAGCCATCCACCTGAGTGAGGTTCCCAGCATCACACAGCAGAGAAGCTGTGCCCACTGGGGGGCTGTCTGAACACCTGAACCACAGATGCTGTGAATATAATAAACAGTTGTTTTTCACCACTAAGCTTTGGGATAATTTGTCAGGCAGTCATACTAACTGCAGCCGGAAGTTCAAACAGGTTGTGGTGGAAAACTCTCCAATTTCTTGATCACGCTCCTTTGGAAGGCACTCTTTTGAATAGCACACCAAGGTGCTTTAGGTTGCCTGAGAAAATCAGCAATTGGATTTCTTGACCCTTGGGAAGACAGTTTTCTAGAGGGGCAAACTTTTGAAACTAACATGCCAATGAAGTCCCACAAGAATAAAATTAGGTTCGGATTCTCCAAGAAATAATGACCTCAAATTCTAGGACCATGATCATTCCCAAAGCAGTATACAGATACAGAAATTTTTATTGATTTTAGAGAGATAAGAAATGAGGGAGAGAGAGAAACATTGATGTGAGAGAGAAACATCGACAGGTTGCCTCCCATATGTAGCCCGACCAAGGACAGACCGCAAACCTAGGTATGTGCCCAGGCCAGGGATCAAACCCCATAACCTTTCGGTGTACAGGACGATGCCCCAACCAACTGAGACACTGGTCAGGGCAGTATGATACAGATTTTTTAAATGAAGAGCAAAATAGTTGAAAACGGATTTAAGGAACAGCAGTAACTCATGTTATGACAATGTTTGTCTTCTCAACATACTGAGTCTGCCGCTATAGCCCTTCATCCCACTCTGGGCCTCCGATGTGCTGGCTTTATTTCCCTGCCTTTACAATGGGGTTAAATTCATTCGAACTGATGTATAAATTTGCCCGATAAAATTGGTGCACCTCTGCTGTGTTGCCACCTAGTTCACCCTCTCAAAACCAACACACCTATTTCCCCAATTGCCAGAGTGTTGGCTGCTAACAGTAAAGAGCTGAGTCCATCCATGTGAATTACATTTTCAGCTCCAAGGTCACAACTCTTGCCTGAAGCCAGCTCAGATACACGACTGCTTCCTGTGAGGATACAAGGTCTTTGTCTCATTTCAGAATTCCTCCAAGGTGTTACCCCAGCTCTGAAGCTATCTATGAGTTCGGCTGCAACCCCCTGCAATCCCCATTGCACCTGCATTATAGTTCAACTTCTCCCTCTCTCCAACCCTGCATCTCTTCCTCCCTTACAGGTGTTATTCCTGAGAACTCCCCATTAGACCTCTGGCACACAAATCTTTGTCTTAGAGTCTTTCCTGGGAGTCCCACCTGAAACACATCCCCATGAGAATATTAACATTTAACAAAGATCAAAGGCCAAAGCAAAAAGAATGATGACTTGATGTAGAATTTCATGTGTGAGGTAGCAGATTTAGTTGGATTGAAGGTGAAAATTGGGAAAGGCCGTCCTAGCACAGAGTCAGAAATGTTTTTTTTTTTCTTTTTTTCTTTTGATAGTGATTTCCTGAAGTACTACAGTAAGAAGGATTCTGGGGCAAAGTCAGTGTTTGAGGTAGGAAATATCCTATGATCAACCAATTATTATCTACCTTGGACAAGAGATATGGTAAGAAAGCTCAAACACCAGGTAATTATCAGTTTAGTAGTAATTATTCAATAAATAATATTTTGAAAACACATAATTTTAGATCCAAGTTGGCAGTGGAGTAAGTGGATGTTATACTCACCTCCTTCCAAGACCAAACCGGAATTACAACTAAAATGTAGAGAAATCAACCTAAAGAACCAACTTAAGGCTAACTGAGCAGAAGTCTTATAACCAAGGGTTTATAGAAGAGGTCACATCAAGATTGCTAAGAAGGGCAGAGATGCAAAAAGGGCCAGCCCTGCTCCCACAGGTGGCAGCTGAGATTCTGAAGGATAACTCAACTGCAAAGATTACCCCTGGGAAGTGTGGGGTCTTAGTCCCAAGCAGGACTCCCCAGCCCAGAGCTCCAGAGCTGGGAAGAGGTGCTGACATAACATGTGGCTATGAAAGTCACTGGAAATTCTGTCCACCAGGGAGAGAAGGGAGTCTGCAAGGGACACAGGGCTCCCTGTTAAAGGGACAAAGCACAAACCCTCATTCATGGTTACTCACCCTGGGATCCGGCAGAGGGAGGGCTGAGTGGACTAGAGTCCTGTGAGGACTCTTAAGTCCTATGAGGAGACTGGGGTTTGTGGGGACAGCCACCAGGATCCCTGTGCTGAGTCTCTCTCCTACACCACAGACACCATCTACCTTGGGTAGATCATTCCCCTCCTTATAGCTTCAACCAGGGGAAAAGCAATAGCGCCACCCTCTGAACTCCGTGTAACCCCCTACCCCGGGGAGTTTGCACCCTGCTGAGGAGTCAGTTGCCTAGGCTTGGGTGTAGAGGTGTGGGTAGAATCAGGGAGTGTCAGTGACTGAGTTGTGCTGCTTTGGGAAGGAGGACATTCCCCCCACACACTTTACTATGACCCTGAATAGCAACACCCCCTCACAGGAGATCTGCTGGCCCCAATATCCGGGCTCCCCGTGACCCAACCCCCCAAGAATCCTGGTGGCTCTGGGATGGGCAAAATCCTGGAAAGGCTGAGTTGTATGGTTCTAGAGCAAGGGCCACTCTCCCCACTTTCCCCCAAACCTACCCGGGAGACCCACTAGCCCCATCCACTTGACTCTCATCAGCCCGGCCCTACTGAGATCTGGTTCCTGGCAGAATCTGGGGCAGACTGAGTTGTGCAGTTCTAGTGAAGAAGCCGTTTTTCCCACCCACACCCAAGCAGTTCAGACCCCTCCCTTCACATGGCCAAATCTTGGTCTGTTTGGCCCTGAAAAACTCTGCTGGCTTCAACCTGCTGCTTCCCTGAGGCCTCACCCCACCACAAATGTGTGTGAGCACCAAGGAAGTGGCAACTCAACTCAGTAAATCCTGGGACATTTGCTGAGTGGCCTCAGACCCAACACTGGCACCAAGTTTGAACCTGTATAAGTATTTGTAAACACCAGTGGCCCCTTTGAACTTTTGCTGATCTGCCTCCAGGCCTGGTGCTGCTAAAAGCTGGACTCAGAGCACAGCCTGGTCTTTCCCATGCACATCCGGACCCAGCAGAGGCAGCCACAAGCAGTGGATAGCTTTGTACCTCCAAACAGGTTGCGGACTGTTCACAGGCAGCATCTGACATTGAACCAACATGCCCAGTGGCCAGCTTAAGACAATGCCCAAGCAAGATTCAATTAATTTTACAAGCAGCATATCCAAAGGGAGATCTCGGCAGGCACCAGGCCCTAATGAGGTGAATTCCACTTCGTGTGGTGTGGGCAGCATCTACAAAGCAGCTCATACACTGAGGTATGGGTTGATCCTCACAGACAGACAGCCTAAGGGTCAACCACACTAACAAAAAGACCAATAGAAATCAAGACTCAATTATAAGAGGAAGGCCCACATAACCCACATAAAGGACATTCCTGGAGCACCCAGATCAGGTGATCAAGGAAACTATGTGACTGGGTCCCACAGGGCACCTACCACATAAGCCACCTCCGACAAGACAGGGAGTCAAAACAGATCTAACTAATACTTATAAACAAACACAAAGAGACAGCTGAAATGGGAAGACAAACAAACACTCCCCAAATGAAATAAAAGGAAAAATCTCCAGAAAAAGAGCTAAATAAAATGGAGGTAAGCAATTTATCAGATAAAGAGTTCAAAAAAGTGGTTATAAAGATGCTTAGGGAACTTAGTGAGAATTTCAACAAAGAGATATAGCAAGAATATCCTCAGGCTCACTGATTCTTTCCTTGGCCATTTCCAGTCTACTAATGAGCCCATCAAAAGCATCCTTCATTGCTGTTAGAGTGTTTTTGGGCTTTAGCATTTCCTTTTTATTCTTTCTTAAAAGTTCTATCTCCCTGATTATATTATCCATCTGTTCTTTCATGTTGTCTATTTTTCTACTAGAACTTTTAGCATACTATTAATCATAGTTATTTTAATTTCCTGGTCTGATAATTCCAGGATTGCTACCATATATGAGGCTGGTTCTGATATTTGCTCTGTCTCTTCAAACTGTATTTCCCTTTAGTATGCTTTGGGACTTTTCGTTGAAAGTTGAACATAATATATGGAATTAAAGGAACTGTGGTAAATAAATCTTTAGTGATATGGGGGTGTGGGAGTAGCGCAGGACGAGCAAGTATTGTATAGTCCTATGATTAAGTTTGTCAGTAAACCTATACCCCTAGGCTATGAGTTTTACAAGCATTTCTCAATCCCACACCCTTCAAAGGAGACAAGAAAATTACAGGGGAATATAGATGGATATTTCCCATCTCCCAGGTTAGTTAAGTTCTCAAAAAAAAAAACAAAAACCAAAAAACCTGGTATGTTTGATTCAGGTACAATAATTTCTTTTGAGGGCAGGTCTTATTAAGAAGAACTGAATGCTCCTGGCATGTTTCATAATGGCTACTACCCTCCCCCACTCCCACCCAAAGCAGGAGATTTTTCTTCTCTCTTCTCTGTGAAAGCCTGGTAGGGATCCTGGAGGTAAAACTCACAAAGCAGAACTCTCATTGGACCATGCACAGCTGGAGTCTTTTTTACTCTCATACTTGTCCACACTGAGTTTCTAATAATTTTTCAACTACAATTTTCTATCCTGGAGAAGAAATGAATATATTTCTGGCCATTAGTTGGTTATAAAATGGAATCAAATCTTAACCATTTGGGACAATGTGGATGAACCTGGAGGGCATTATGCTAAGTGAAATAAGTCAGATAGAGACAAATATCTTAAGATTTCACTTATACGTGGAATCTAAAGAACAAAATAAACACAACAGAAATAGACTTAAAGATACAGAGAACACACTGAGGGTTGCCAAAAGAGAGGGACTTCAGGGGATGGAGAAAAAGGTGAAGAAATTAATAAGAACAAATTGGCAGTTATAAAAAATAATCACGGGGATGTAAAGTCACAGCATAGGGAATATAATCAACAATATGGTAATAATAATGTATGGTTCCAGGTGGGCACTAGAATGATCAGTTTGATCACCGTTTAAGTTATGTATAAATGGCTAACCACTAAGCTGTACATCTGAAACCGATATAATATTGCCTGGCTACTATAATTAAAAATAAAAATATTTTGAAATTAGTTTTAAAATGTTTTTTTTTATGCCAGACAAGTTGACAAGGGAGATGTAGCTCCCATCTCTAGCCATAGTGTATTAGTGCATTTTGGGATCATTATATCTGTAGCTCTCTTGTCACTATTCTGCAGATGCACCTGATCCCCTCAGTAACAATACCCTAAAGTGTCATCTGCCCACAATAATTTTTAAGAGGACCCCAAACAACTTTCATTCTTCTTTGCAAAACTGACATGCAAGAAATAACCTTCGAGCCATCCCTGGCATACCAATTGTCAGTAATTAATCTAATAGACTGACAGACACTTTCATACTTAATCCTCAAGGGAAGAAACAATAAGTTTTAGCCCCATTTTACAGTTAAAAACACCAAGTCTCAGGGAAGTGAAATTATTTGCCCCAAGTGATGACCCCAGGTTCCGAAACTTTAGTTGATAAAAACTACAAATCTAGATGTAATACACTATGAAAACTTTTTTTGTTTACCAGGGAATATTATGGGGCAAAAGAACTTAAAGAAGAAGAAAACTTTCTATAATTTTTCAGCACCCTTTCCTCTGTGTGGTTCTGTGGTGTTTAATTTGGCCTGTCTTGTGTTTTCTACTAAGGTTACACAGAGGCAGTACATTTGGGCCTGAAAATGCTATTATGTGTCATTAAAAATAGACAATAAAAATGTACTACCATTATTATTATTAAAAATTAAGAATATTTGATTTCATGCTAGTCCTTCAAATGTTAAGAGTAATAACTGAATTCACTATTTTGTTTGGCTTGTGCTAGTTGATTATTAACATTGTGAAAAGCAAAAGAAAAATAATATAAAGCAGACACTTAGGTCAAAGTATGCTCTACAAAACTCCAAAATTTCAAAGTGCACGGGGAAAAGTATGAAATTTCTTAAAGAAAAGCATTCCTTTTTCAGAGCAACAATGAAGGAGAGATTAGTCCCATGGGTGAGAGCACAGAGACTGGAGGACAGACAACTCCTGTAATGAATTAAGTACCATGTAGGATGTCATCAATTAGGGAGCATGCCACACATCCACCTAGTGCCCATTGATGGTTGGAAGATCTGGCACTAAACTAGTTTAAGGTCATCTCCATTGGTTCATGATCATTATTCTCAATTAACCCAGGTGCTGCATTCTGCAAAGGAAATTTCCAAACATATATAGTGTATTTTTCTAAGCAACATCAGAAATTCATGAAGTCAAAAATGTTTAGGTATGTCAAAGAAAGGGAAAAGTCCTTATCGACGTCTCCAAAACTAAAGTATGCAATCATAATATCTTTGAATTTATATTACAGGAAATATGCATATTTGCCCATATCTCACCAAAGAGAGGTCAAGTGATGATAATATTTATAATGAGGAGATAAGAGTTCAGACTTTTAAGACAGCATGAGTGTGAATTCCCACTTCACTATTTACTAGGGTGACCTCTGTTCTTCATTCTCTGAGGATGGTGACAGCAAAAGCACTAAGCTCATAAGTTGGTTGTGAGGGTTAAATTACAGCATGTGAAGTACTTGATGTTTAATAAGTGCTAACCAAATTCTAGATATACAGACATGATTCTTCGAAAATGTCAGATATTACATATCAGTATTAGTGTTACTCGTTGTTAGTGAAACATTGAAATCCAAAGGAATTGTTTAGTTTTCATGTGCATTGGTTCGTAGTTCAGTGAAAGAAAATAATTATTTGGGGTCTTTTTAGCTGGTTTAATATAAAAATAATATTATAAACTAAATGAAGTATATCTATTGTGTATACATAGAACCTTTCCTCAGGTAGAAATCAGCCTCTGTGTCCTTTTGAAACCTCAGCTAGAGAAACCGAAGCCATTAATATTAATCCTGATTAATATGCTACATAGTAGGAGCTGAAGACCCAGCCTTTTAATGCCTAATTCTAGATTTTAAAAAATTATAGATTTGGAAATCACATTCAAGGGCATTTATATATAAATACTAGCTGAAGATTGCATATTTAGTTCTAGCCAGAGCAGGGACTAGAACTACATCTAACATGAATCACCACTGAAGTCTTTTTCTCCATTACCTTGCTACCCCTCATTTCCTGTGTTTGTGCTATTATTCAACACACATTTCATGGTTGCCTATTATGTGTCAGGCTCCGTGGTAAATCCTGCTTATGCCATAGCAAAAAACATGGAGTCCAACCTGCAGGAAATGAGTGGTCAAGCCACCCCACGTTTTTACACTGCTCAGGTTTCTATACTTAGTAACTTTGTTTTTCAGATAATTAGCTTAAAAAACCAGCTTTCTGCTTTCTGCCAGGAAAGCATAGTTTCAAGTGTTGGACACTTTGATGTAGGGAGCAATAGGCCTAGTGAGGCTTTCAGGCCCACAAGAAAGAGCAGAATTATAATTGAATATTTTGTAAATAGCTTTCTAGGACAAACCAGTCCAGATAAACTGTCTGATGTAGCTGTGCCACTTCCCCCTAAGTACCTGATTGTGACACTGCTAATCAGAGCTATGACACTCAACAAGTCCAAGTCCAAATGCCTCCACATGATCCCACATCCCTCTTCAGCTCTTGTTTTCTGGGCTGTTGTGCAAGCGGTATTGTAAATTGACACTGGTTTCATTATAATAATAACCGTCAGCTATGTTCACAATGATTTTCTTTACAATCTTCTATTTTTTAACTATAGTAGGTAGGTTTAAAAACAACACAGAGCACCAGGTATAAGATGAAATCTGCTTGAGACTTTGCCTCACTCTGGTCACAAAGAACAAGGTGTTAGAAGTTAGCCATCCATTTTTCTCTCCGCCATGAACATTGAAGAGTAATAGATGGGAGAGAGTTGCAAAAGATGGGAGGGGGATAGTTCCTACAAGCTTTACACATGTTTCATTGTGTGGCATTGTAATATACCAACACCACCATCATCTCCACCTCAACTGTTCCTGCCACTTACAGTTCTACTAATAATAATAGCGACCAATTTCGTGCACCAAGAACCTACTACATGCCAGGCTCCGTTCTAAGCATATAATATCAGTCAGAGTCCAAACAGGAACAGTACACACAAATGGGAGTAATTTGATAAAGACATGGGCACAGGGAGAAGATCAGAGAGAGTGCAATAACACAGGGCTACTAACAGCTGAGCTGCTATCACCTCAGATGTAAAGATGAGAAGAGGAAGTGGTTAATGGCAGGGTCAAGAAGGGTCGAGATTAGATCTGGAAGAGCATAGGGAACATGTCTGGCAGAGATGCAAGACAGTGATCCCAAGAGTTAGGAACCAATTATTGTTCTCATTGACAAGTGAGGGTATTAAGACTCAGAGAAGCTAAATAATTTGCGAAACATTGTGAAACAGGATTCAAACTCAGATTCTTCAGACCTTGAATCTTGTATTCTTTCTGGTACTCTGGGTAAATTGCATACCTTCTCTAGGCTTCAATTCCCCATCTATGCCATGAGGAAGTTATAGTAACTGACATTAACTTTTAAAAATATGCTGTGATTCTCACATTTAATAACATTATGATTCCCTTAAATTCTTAATCATCTGACTCTAGTCAGTCAATCTTATAACCCCAGAGTATAAAACTACAAGTGTGGGGCTCCCCTGGCTTGAACACCCTCTTGTCCCTTCTCATGCCATCATCATTGGATGGACACCAGATCCAGTCAGCTCCTAAGAACAAAGTCTTTGGCTGTATCTGGAAGATCAGTCCAGAAATAGAGTTTTATGCAGAGGTAAACCATAGAACAAATTCCATTAAGCCACTCAACAATCCTTGAAGACTCACGTGCTCTGTATTAAGCACTGTGGTTGGCACAGGGATATAAGACCAACAAACACAGTCCTTGTCATGCACTTTTTGAAGAAAATTTCCCTGCCTAATGCCTATCCAAATGTATACTTCCGTATCCTAATAGTCAGACATTTTTTTTATAATGCTCAAGATTTTAAGGGTTTTTTTTTTCACTGAGATGCCTGAGGCTAAGGAGTGCAATCCTTCATTACTATGCCTAATATGAAAGATATTTCAATGCCACATGATGAATGGAATATTATTCTGCAATAAGAAAGTTCTTCAATTGTACATATCAAAGAGAGAGGGGAAAAAAGTTGTGATTTTTTTTTTTTACTCCATGGCCTAACAACTTGAAAAAATATCCTTTCATTCAGAAGAGGCTATTTGGGGGGACTTTTCTGGAAATCAATGCTACGTATTTATGTATTCTGAGAGAGAGAAGAAAATTATACTACTAAAAGTATTTTTGTCTATTTATATTTAGAATATTTTACTTCTCACATTTTAATTTTGTCCTGTCATTAGTGACAATGTAGAACCTAGCATAATACAATTATAAATAATTATAATTGTAATTTGTCCTACGTTATTCTTTACCATCACATCTGTCTTGATAGCTTTCTCTTTTACTCATGTATTAGGTTCAATTATTTTTTCATGGTCTTTCAAACTCTAAACAGAAAGGCAATTCAAGGACAGAGAAATACAGACCTGCTGTTCACACTTTGTCTCTAAGGTAAATACCTGAAGTGCCTTGCCCCTCAAACCAGTGTGTGTCCACCAGTTTTGGGGTTTTTTTTGGGGGGGTCGGTATATTTTATTGAGTATGCCATTACAGTTATTCCATTTCCCCCCCCTTATCCCCTCCACCCTGCACGCCATCCCACCATCCCCACACCTCTTAGTTCACGTCCATGGGTTGCACACACCAGTCCTTTGGTTTCTTAATTTCCTATACTATTCTTAGCCTCCCCCATCTATTTTTCTTTTGTCAACATTTTCCTGCCACCACTTTTCCTTGAGGGTGTTTTCTTTTTTTTTTTTAACATAAAGATTAAACCTTGACATTTAAAAAAATCTTTTTATCAATTCCTATATCCTTAATTAAATTATACATTTCAGAAAATGATAGTACCAAGCAGAAATGTCATAAAGCCAATAACAGTGATGCTGGCATCAAAGATGATCCCCACACTCCACGCATGACCTGTACTGCACATTCTGCTCGAAAAAAAGCTCTTCATACTCCCATGCTTTACTTTCCTCTTCTCAACCAATGACTATTTTGAGTATGTGCACTTTGTAGACATTAAGATACTTGTCAGACATACTCTCCTTGGTTAAAGACTCAGTTCACTACCCCAGTCACATAAACATTTAAGAAGCATTGAAAATTTTGTTTTAGAATTGCCTTTCCAATCATTATGCAACAAACAACTTTTCCTGCTATTTACTTACACATCAATACAATATTTTATTTTTATAGCCTTTTATATTTTATAGAACATTTGCACTTTATCGAGCATATATTTCAAAGTCAGGCATATCTAAGTATAGGAAGAATGGGAGTGGTGGTTTCTTTCACACCGATATTCCCCAGAACAGTGCACTGCAACATGGAGCTGGGTGTACATACACAAACCTCCGTTTCTAACAGCTATTTTGTTCCTTCTAGAGGGGACACAGTCCATCTTTTAAGTGTGACTCACAGACTCCTCCAAAGCCCTGTCAGTTCAATTGAAATCAAGAGCTATCATTTGCAAAAGCTGCCAGGATATCATATATGGAAACATGGGGATCACATGCTCTGCTGGGCTTGGGGGAGGGACTCCAGGAAAAGGAAGAGAAGTAAGGGCAGATAAATTTCTCGATTTTTCCTAAACTGGGTTTAGAATTAGCAAAGTCGTTACCTGGCTAACCTTATCTCAGGGATGAATACCAGTTAACCGCTATCAATGACAGAGGAAAATGTGATTTTCACTAGTAATTATTTGTTTCAAATAAAGTCTGCCACTAACTTTGTTTTGTCCTTAGATGAGAAGATGCCTATATTTTCCAGGATACATCTGATCATCAGAAACACTGTGGGCATGTCGCTGGACACTAACTAGGATTAGAAATGACAACAGAACCCCATCAGGTCATCGCAAGAAACAACGACTTCAAGACATCAAAACATCTGTGTCATACTAGTGGATATCCAGCTGTACCTGCAAGCAGAATACGTTCTGTCCCTAGCTAATTTAATGCCTACAATAGTGAAGCGTTTAGCTTTTAGAAACAGTAGAGTCCATTCCTGAGCACTTTTCCATTTGAAATCTCTGATCATCTACTGAGCTTCTTCCCTGAACCAGGCACGGAGCTATGAGGAACACACCCATGAATCAGACAGGGGGCCTCAGTGAAGAATATGGTATAATATGGCACAAGCAGGGGAGGGCAGTTAAAAAGAGATATGGGGTATTGTCAAGGTTCAAAGAGGAACAGATTGCAGAAGATAGAAAGGGTCTATAGAGGAGGTGAAATCTGGAAAGGGCTTTTATGGATGGAGGTGACATTCTTTAATGAGGAAGAATAAAGCCATTCAAGAAGGGGCAGATTGGGGGAAGGGAGGGAGAACACCACTCAGGTCAACTCTCCCCTATACCCTTATAGTACTTATAGTACTATAGTACTTACCATTATAGTCCTGTTTCTGCACTTATCACACCCATGCTTTCCCTTTTGCTTATCTGTCAGTCTCCCTCACAATGCTGTGAATTCCATGAGAGCAGGAACCACCACTTGTTCATTTCCTCATCGCCGCCTCTAGCATAAAACAGCCTGTGACCATCAAACACATGATATTCATTCATATTTGCTCATCCAACAGATACATGGGTGAAGAAATAAAACTCCACGAGATAAAGTGACTTGCCAAGGTCACAGAGACTTCTGAGGTGGTAGAACTGGGAATCAAACAAACTTCCACTAACTCCAATTCCTGGGATTTAAAATGCTGTGTTGTGATAGACTCTAACATGCAGAGCAGGTGTCCAGAAAGAGAAGGTACAAAGGATTGCCTCTTCCCATCAGGTAAAACAGAAATCATGAACATCACATCAGGTCATGTTTAACTGTTTACTTTCTCATGGGGTTCGAGACAGGGGCTGTCATAACAGAGAGCAGTAGGGGGTGCATCATTACAGCCAAGGTTTCACGTCCATCAATTTCTTTGCTGTTCATTTCAAATGCATCAATATCCTGGGAGAAGTTGAATAAGACCTGATACACGGGGTGAAGCCAAGGCCAGGCTTTGAAATCCATAGACATAGGCTCAAATCCCAGAGAGGTTACTTGCTACCCAAGTGCCTGGGGACACATTCACCAACCTCTCAACCTCCATTTCTTTGGGAAATAATGTCACCTATGGCAGAGGTGTGTTGTGAAGAGACAAAGAAGACGAAGCCTGTGACCCACTTAGCCAGTCAATGTCAGTCATCAATACTCAGACAAATGCACAAACCCTTCTTCAACCGCAACTCAGAAAGAACTGGAAGAGAGTTCCCCAGGCAAGAGCTACAATGGTGAGCATACTCTCACCAACAGACACAGCCTTTTGTAAGACTTTCCATGGAGAGGGATTGCATATTGATTCTATCAGACGTTAATGCGTGCCACGAAATTGCCACCGGAAATGTGAGGATTGGATCAGAAGACTGGGTTTTGCTGTTAATGTTGGAGGTGGGGATGGTGCAGGGTTCTGGGCAGCATAAGTTGCTCCAGACAGGGCTGCTTTCAAGTGGTACAAACCCATCTGGCCTACCTGGAATTGCAGCCAGTGCTGTTCTGCCCGAGCAAGGCCTGTGCCATCCCAGGTGTCCCAAATTTTACAATCAGCCCAGCTTCTAGGACTTGCACCTGTGCTGTTACAGCAAGGGGCCCAGAGCACTACCAACTGGGTTCTGAGTGTCCTGAAGCACCCTATTGAGACAGAAACTAGGACAGAGCTTGGGAGAGACAACCATGGGCACCAGGGCCACAAGATTCCCGCGAAACTGTGATAAAACACAGACTCCTTGCTCCTCACCAGGGGCTGACCCTTGCTCCTGAGCTTTCCCAAAAAGAATGTGGCCCTGCACAAACTGGGTTCTTCCTAGTAATAATAATAGAACTCTCGTTTATTTATGAAGCCTTCCTGTGCGCCAGGCACTGTGCAAAGAACTTCAAAGTGCGTAGCTCATTTGGCCCTCCCACCAACTCCACAAAGTAGGTTCTGTGATCATCCCCATTTTACAGTGAGGAAGGACACTCAAAGGGCAAAGTTCCTTAGTTCTTCCTGCAAAGCCTCCAGTGGAGCAACTATTGTTGGGAGAGGTAACAGCCAATCCCCCAACTACCACTATGCAAATAACCCTACCCTCTTGTACTTCCCCAAAATGTTGAGTGAGGAAAGGGCGAAAGAGGCTTATTTCTGGGCAGGAAAGATACCTGGTGAACTGGCTGATCCTAAATTCAGGGTCTTCCATAGAAATGTAAATTGTTCGATGAATGAGGTGGGAGGTGTGGGGCATGCCAACAGTTTGGGCCAATCGCTTCTACAACCCAGATAGTGTCTGAACAGAGTGTCAAAATGAAGTTGAGGGCCCCAAAACATTAACAAAGGGCAGTTGATCATCAGGCTCCTGGGACCAGGACTATAAAAACTTGGGAGATTAGGGCACCTTGTCATGTAGATTGGTGAAAGTTGTGACCCACTGTTTGTTTCCCCACAGTGATTTACAAGAAGTCCACATAAATAAACAAATGGTGTCTGTGTGCTCATATTCAGGGCTTCCAAGAGAGGAGGTTACAGAAAGAGGCAATTTCCCTTTCAGAGGCCAACCTTGGCAGAAAGAGGGGCCCAAAGGAAGGGAGTGGGTGTGGGCAGTTCAGCAGGAGAGAAAAGCAAGCCAAGTGCCCAGGGTCTGCAGCCAGGAAAGAGGAGGGCACAGGAAGCCAATTTGGGCTGAGATGCAGTCCTGGAGCTGAACAGTCCATGGGGCCACCGTGAAGTTCCAGGTAAGTACTGACTGCAGAGTTGGACTGGAAACAGGACAATCTCCCTTCTTAGCCAACAATCTATGGAATAATTAAGGGTAGACAGTTGTGCCCAGCCCATTCTATTAGTGTTTGATAATGAGGCACTTTCAAATGGGGAATATTACAGTTTTCTTACTTTTGACTATGAGCCACATAGGCTATAGATAGCTTCTGCATTAAAATACTTTTATAATATTATCACTGCTACAAATGTCTTAATAAATTACTTTTGTACAGCCTCCTGAATGTAAACATTAGTTGTCATCTTAATAGCACTTGAAGCTGTTAATATTATGTTAATAAAGGATTTAACTTTCAAAGTGGCTAATATAAAAAAAGTGCATTAATGTTGTTAACTGTACTCTCAGCTAAGAGGTTAATGATTCATTCCAACTTCCTGCTTCATAAGCAGAACATAGGGAATTTCAGAACCTTGTGGCAGAGGGCCATGGATTCCATCTACTCCAGAGGCCCCAGACCAAAGATCTGGCCCACAGATGGGTTTTCTTTGGGATTTTCTTTAGCTTGCACATTAATTTTTTTAAACTGGAGACAAGTATATAAAAACACAGTGGAACCTCAGTTCTCAAATTTAATTAGTTCCGGAAAACTGTTCGAGAATTGATTTGTTCTACAATCGAAGCGCCTTTGTTGCCTGAGAGACACATGACCGCTCACACAGGTATCAGCATGAAAGTGTGGTTGGGTAGAGAATCAAGATCTGAAGTTTTGCTTGACAACCAAGACAATTTTTTCTGTGAGCAGCTAGGTCAAGGACCAGGTGGTTCGAGAACTGAAACCTGGGTTTCTGTTTTTGGTTTTGTTTGTTGTTTGTTTGTTTCTGAAAAATCCGGTGGTGTGTCAATACTGATGTTGCAGGTCAAAACTCAGCTGGAATTATGACAGTTGTTGCCCTTATGTGGCTATGAGTTTTTCAGTCACTCCCAGTCCCACAACTCCTCAGATCTTTCAGAGAGACATAATGACAATTGTCATTTATCAATGAGTTTCTGTGGCTACCTTTTCTTTAACCCATCATATTTCATTAATTTACATTGACTGTCTGACCCAAAGTAGCATTGACTTTGGAAATCCTGTTCTCATCCAACCTTCTCTTTTCCAGGTAAGAACATAGTAACCTAGAAGGAGATGAAAGGACTGACTTAGTCACACGATTGCCTTGTGGTAGGTGAGATTAATACTCAGGTCCCCAACTCAGTCTCCCATAAGCACCATCATTCAGTCTTCCCTTCATTCTGGAAAATGTTTTACATAACTATTTCATATTATTTACTTTGTTCCAAAATAATCAACAACAAATTCAAGCACAGCAAACACATAATATTTAGAGAGTGCCAGTGTCCTAGGTGCTTGGTGGTACAGAGATAGAGAGACTTGACACCTGGTCGAAGGAACTTGATAAGGGTGTGTAGGAGTATGGAGGGAAGAGCTCAGAGATATCAGGGTGAGGCTGATAAGATTAAGGTAACCACATAGAGGAAAGCAGGAAAAGTTATTTTGAACAAAGGGAGTCAACCATCTTTTTCTTTTAAAGCTCTTCACAGCATATAACAATATAGGAAGTCAATTTTCCCTGAGAGAGTTATACACTTGCAAAAAACAGGTCCAAACAAATTCAGTTGTAGAGTTGGAGTTGGGGATGGAATGAAGAATTTGATCCCCCATCACCGAATGCTGCCTATGCCAAAAGAGTGTTTCTTCCTAAATCCTCTTTTAGTCCAGAGTCCTAACCCCATCAGGTTAGAGAGCTCTACATCCAGTGAGAATCAGCTCTGTCCATTAAGCCACTCTTTGGTGGAATAAGGGAAGTTGATTCTCACCAGTCAGTGGAACCCACCTTCAGACTGGTATTCCTAGTGAAGTTAAAAATGACTCAGGAAACCAGAGGGTCCAGAAATAGACATCCATGGACAATGGATTTTCAACAAAGGCACAAAGGCAAATCAGTGAAGAACAGTCTTTTCAACAAATGTTATTGGAACAATTGGACACCCATATGAAAAAAATTAACCTTGATCTAAATCTCAAAACTTATAGGAGAGAATCAAGATGTCAGAGGAGTGAATGGAAGTCACACTGGCCTCCTTCCAGGACCAATCTGGAATTACAACTAAATTGTGGAGAAATCACCCAGAACAAACAACTGAACAAGGGCGAGAGAGAAGCCTTATAACCTTGGACAGACAGAAGAATCAGTTCAGCACAACCTGACTGGTAAGGAGTACGGCGGAGACGCGAGAAGGCCGGCTGAGCACCCTCTGATGGCAGCACCAGAGGGATATTTAAGCAGTCAGTTGGATCCCTCTGAAGAGAGTGGGCTCTAAATCATAAGTGGGGATCCCCAGCCTACAGCACCAGAGCCCAAAAAGCACACAGATAACAGCCAGCTGCGAAAAGCGGCAGAGCTGCTCTCTGCCAGAGACAGGGGGCTAAAGACTGAAAGAGCCGTTCAAAGGGCCAATGCATAAATTTTCATCCTCAGTCACTTACCTGGGCTCTGGCAAAGGTGGGGGCAGAGTGGGCTAGAGATGCCTGAGGAAAGACTGGCGATGGAGGCTTTGGGGAGAGAACTGAGAAAGTAGCCGACGGGATCCCGGTGCTGAGCCATCCCTCATGTGGCAGCAGCCATCTTGCTCAGGCAGACCACGCCCCCGAGCGGCGGAAGCCCGAGAGGAAAAAATAGGCCTGCCCCCAGGAGGCACTCTGCCCTGGCCCTGTGGTGCTTAAAGCTGACTGTGGAGTACAGAGTGGCAGCCACAGACAGTAGATCCCTGCAAACTGGGGGCGGGGGGGGGGTGCGCAGAGTGGACTAGAGGCGCTTGAAGAGAGACTGGGGAGAGAGACTTTGGGGAGAGAACTGAGAGAGTAGCCACCAGGATCCCGGTGCTGAATCATCCCCCATAAGGCAGCATCCAATGAGCTCACACTACCACTCCCCTATGAGCAGCAGCAACCTGAGGGGAAACTTCAGCCCTGACTCCAGGAGGGATTCTGCTCCTCCCTATGGTGTTAAAGCCTGAGTGCTGAATGCAGAGTGACTAGATTAACAACCGAAGGAGACTGCCACAGACAGTAGATCCCAGGAAGTCTCCAACAGACTGCCTAAGGTCAGACGGGGTCAACATCTGACATCACCGGGGGTGGGGGGATCCAGAAAGAAAAAGCACCTGTAAATACTGGAGGCTATGGGGACGAAAACCACTGTGGTCTTTTCCATGATTTGTGGTCTTTTCTTTACTACATAGCTTTTTAATATTCATTTCTTGTCCATCAAGTTGGTGCATATTAAGTCACTAGATTTTATACTATAGTCTATTTTTCTCCTTTCTTATAATAGTCTCAATCTCTTTACGGCCTTATTAATGCTGGTTCGTTTGCTGTTGATAGTGGGATTGCAGCGGGGAGCTATTTCTGTGGTTATGGGTTTGTTTCCTGGGCTTTGTGGTTTTGCTCAGGCAGACAAATAATGGGAAGACAAAGAAACAACCCCCAACTGAAAGGAAAGGAGAAATCGTCAGAAAGACTACTAAATGAAACAGAGGCACATAACTATCAGATATTGAGTTCAAAACAATGATTATAAGGAAGCTCACTGAACTCAGTAAGCTCAGTGAGAATTACAAAAAACTACAGGGAAACTACGAGGAACTTACTGTAAACAATATCAGCATGAAAATGGACATAGAAACTATCAACAAGAACCAAGAGAAAGTGAAGAATACAATTTCTGAATGGAAGAACACAGTAGAAGGAATCAAAAGCCGGCTAGATGAAGCAGAGGATTGATCAATGAGATGGAGGACATGGTTAAAAAAAACAACAAAAAAAAA
>PVJD01013748.1:0-32476 GCA_004026545.1 Mormoops blainvillei | reverse complement strand
CTCATTTTTCAATAGTTTTTGTTACTTTAAATTTAAAAAATACACACATTGAGTTTTTTTGGGTATACAGTTGTATACATTTTAACATATAGATTTGTGTAACCAACACCATATGTAGAATGAAAAACATTTACATCACTACAAAAATTTTCTCCTGTCCCTTTGTAGGTCAGTCCTGTCCCCACCAACAACCTTGGCAGCTATGCCTATAATTATGCCTTTTACAGACTGCCGTACAAATGGAAGCATGCAGTATGTGGTTTTGAGACCGTATTCTTTTCTCAGCATCATTGCATCTATGTGGAAAGCCTTCAGGAATCTACTAAATGGTTCCTAAAACTAAGATGAATTTAGCAAAATTACAGGATACAAGTTCAACATAAGAAACAATCATGTATTTATATCCTAGCAATGAGCAATTGGAAAATGAAATGAAATATATAATTTACAATAGTTCATACAAAAATGAAGTACTTGGGTATAAATCTAGCCTACTTACCAGTACTTTAAAATTGTGTTGTCTGTTTCTTATTATTGATTGTTTTTTCCTTGTAAATTGTTGAGATTTTTCTCAATCTTTCATATGTCAAGTAATTTGAATTACATAATTGACATTTTGACTGTTATGAGAATCTCTATCTTGTTTGAATCCTATGGAAAATGTTGCTTTTTTTTTTCTTGTTTTGATAGACGTATTAGTCATCTACGGCTATATACCAAGTCACCACAAACCTAGTAGTTTAAAACAACAAACTCACAATTTCTGGGTGTTCGAAACCTGGGAGAGATTTAGTTGAGTGGTTCTGGCTTAGGACCTCTCACGATGCTGCAGTCAAAGTGTAGCCTGGGCTGCAGTCATTGGAGGCTTGGCTGGGTCTTGATGATCCACTTCCAGCTCACATGGATGTTGACAGGAGACTTCTTTTCCTTGCTACTTCTTGGGATTACTCATGACATAACTTCCCTCTGATAGAGTGATCCAAGAAAGAGTGCGCCCAAGATGGAAACCACAGTCTTTGTAACCCCAGAAAAAGGCAAATAATCACTTCTGCCACATCCTGCTGGTCACACAGACAGACCAACCTTGGTGCAGTGAGAGAGAGAACAATACAGCGAATACGAGGCTGTGGGGTTCTTAGGGGCCATCTTGGAACCTGACTGTCTATCACATTAGGCATTCAGTACAGTTATGCTGATGATTTCCATGGACTGTATTTCCAATTTACTTCAACTTCAAAGCCTCTGCAATACTATTTGAATCCATCTCATGGTGCATCACTCAATGGACAAGCAAGGTCATGGGGAGTGGTCTTTCCCATAGTTTAGTTCATAGCTCTGGTATACTGTTTAGGATTATTTCACATTTTAAAGATGAGTCCAGGATTTCACCAGCACTACATGGGATCCTCTGTTGCGCTTTCTCTGTTCAGTCTCCCAGTACTCTTTGACACTCAGAGGTGCCTCTTTCGCGTCTTTTGACTAGAAAGCAGAGTATTTGATCACTGCACTCAGTCACACTGGGTCCCGAAGCTGAGTTCACCTCCACATCCGAGCAGTGGGTTACTGCCCCTGCCACTCAGTTGCTTTGGCACTGTGGCTTATTTGAGGATTTCCATGGGAAAATAGAAGTAAAAGGAAATAAAGAAAGAGAACAGAGGAAGGAAGGAGAGAAGGGAAGGCAGGAGGGAAGAAGAAGGAAAGACACCCGAAGTTCTTCTCCATTCTCTCTGTCCTACAGGGTGCCCCGCCTCTCACCCCTCAGACCAGAAACAGAGCTCTTCGGAGCCACTGTTCCCTGTGAGGGGTCCACGGCTGTGGATTTGGGTTGCTTTTCAGCCCAGGCTGGGAGATAAGGAAGGGAAAAAAAACCAACCTAGGAAATTCACCATCAAATTGTTCATAATTCACGTTCTCTTTCCTCAATCTGCCTGCTATCATCCACTTTTCAGTCTTCATGTAACTTCTTCATGCATTTTGTCTAGGTTTTTACTTGCATTCAATGTACACTTGTCACATAAAATACAAGGTATCTGTAACTTTTTTAGTGTAAGTTTATCTCAAATATTGCACAGGACATAGTTACACTTAAAAATTTATTGCTTATCTGAAAATCAATTACAAAGAGACATTCTGTATTTTTATTTGCTATATTTGACAATCCTAATTCAGTGGGAGACAGGGTAGAGTGTACTTACTCCATCTTATCCAGAACAGGAACTTTGCTGCATAATTTTAACAACTGCCTATCATTCCTTTGCATGGAGAAATAGAATGTATGTAGCTACTCCGTTATTGATGGATATTTAGGCAGTTTCCAGTTTTTTTCCTCTTTCAAATAATGCCGCAGTGACATTCATTTACATTTATCTTTGCATACTTTGAGTCTCAGTTTCTTTATCTATGCCAAATAGGGAGCTGCAACTGCCTATCTCAAAGGGTTGTTGTGAGAATCAAATGATATAATGAGTGTGAATATGCTTAGTAAGCTGTTAAAGGCTAAAGAAAGCATTTCTCAGCACATGTCTTGTAGTGAGTTACAATGGACTTACAAGCATACATGTTTGGCTTCCTATCAAATTAAAAAATTCTTTGAGTAGATGGAATTTTTTCTTATATAGTTTTGTAATTACATCTATCAAGTTCTAGCATAGTACTTTATTTTTAAATGATTCTCAATGAATAATAGTTGAATAAGAGAATGAAATCTGCCTGTATCTTCTAACCTTCTCTCCTTCCTATTAGACATAGTTCATTAATTATGTTTATTTTGGTTCCCTTTCACCTATTTCTTAAAACTAATTTCCTAAAATCATTGATCTTCAAGTTTTTACAAGAATTTTTGCCAAGTTTTCTGGTGATTGAGATGATCAGCCAGTCCCAAGAACCCCAGACCTAATACAATGTCCTAATAATGCAGGCAATGCTATTTCTTCTGCTGAATCACAGACTGGGGCGGTGGGTGGAGGGGGGCATCATCTGACTCTGCCTCAGTACAGGTTAGGAAACTTACTCACCTAGGATTCTCATGGCAGCATGCAACAGAAAACTCATTTAAATTAGCTTAAGCCATAAAAGTGGGTACACATGATTAAGAAATCCAGAGTTGGCACTAGTTTGATCTAATGGCTCAAATGATGTCACCAAGGTGATCACATTGCTCTGCCTTCTTAGGTAAAAGGTTCACGGCAAAGCTCCCTGCCACTAGATTTCCCTTTCAGATTGCAAAAATGGCTGCAGCAGTTCTAAATCTTCCATTTGCAAATTATTCATCTCGGGGAAAAAATTTTGTTTTTAAAGTTGTTCCTGAAGAAGAGAGAGGAATTTTCCTCTTCCCAGAAGTCCCAACCAACACCTCATTGACTTGGGTTTCTAATCAGATCACCACAGCCAGGGGAATGGAATATGTGGATTGGCTCAAGTCACACCAGCCCCTGGTGTGGAAGGGTCTAATTCCCCCAAAATTCTGGGTGAGAATAAGGAAATAACTTTTCAGAGGTAATTCACAACAGTTTCAGGAAGCAGAAAGGATGTTGGGGAGCCAAACTATGTTAAATTTTCTCTATAGAAACCTCAATGTTTTGGTTTAATTTCATGTATCTACTGAGAGTACCTCATTATTTTTTCTCATCTCAATTACTTTGTTTCTTTGCATTGATACCAAATGTGCTTGACGTAAGTCTGCTCACTGGTAGTTGTGTTTAGTGAAAATGTTTTTCTAAGAATCAAGTAATTTCCTTCAGACACATCTGAATTATAATTATTTGAAAAAGACGCACATTTCTTTAACCATCTCCACTGAAAATTTCTAACTATTACACACCTTTGCATTTATTACAAAGTGAAAATATCAACTTTCTTATCCAGAGGCAGTGTTAACATATGGCTGCAGGTGAATTTTCACTTTTAAACTTTGTATAATTATAATGGTTTGCCCAGGCAACCATTATCTTAAACTGAATAGGAAGAGAATAAAAATGCAGAGTCAATTGGGCAACTGAAAGCAGCCACCATTTATGGGAACATAAAAAAGACCATAGATTTAAGAAAGGCTAACAGGTGGTAGGAAGGGAATATGTTCTCTCGCTCCTTGATTATTTAAAAAAATTAAAAACAGAGAAATCAACAAATAAACATCAGCACCACAAGGATTTGCAGGCCAGGCTAAGCATTACTGATTCCACTTTCTAAGTAATTCTGCTGCCTAAGGCAAAGGGAGAGTGAACTACTGATAGGAAAATTGATGCAAATTATAGGTATGGTGGGGGAGGGGGTGGCAGTGGTTAAAGCTAACCTCTGATTTTTCCCTTTACCCCATTTTTATTGTTCATTAGATCACCTAAGGCAACAGTCCAACTCCCTGTGTTTAGAAACAGAAAATGTCTTTTGATCTGGCAAAGAGCAGACTAGAATGGATAACAGCCCTTCTTAGAGTCAGTTCACAGAACCGTACTGTGCCATGGCCCTTGTTTCCAGTGGAATGTAGGCTAAGTAGCTTGTAGATTATTGTTCTTTGGTTCCTGAACAACCACGACGTCTTTGCCGGTGCCCCTGCCCTGCAAATTAATCTCCTTGTGTTACATCCAGTGATCCAAGTGTCTGGCCCCTTTGCCCCCATCTCTTGTCTATTCCAGCTTCTCAAGCTCCACTCTCAGCTGACTTCAGGTTCTCTCTTATGTGGTCTCATCCCCCATCGTCTCATTCTCTTACTTCCTCTCACCCCTCTCCTGTTCCTCTAGAATTTCCTCTTTCCTTTACTGCCCCTTTCCTTGCATTCACAATCATGCCTGAACTTTGGCAATGAGAACAAACACTCTGAAAAACATGAATTATTCTAATAGAAACAGCTGGTTCCTTTGCGTTGGGAATGAATGCGGGGAGCTGTGAATGGTGCTTGTGACAGAAGCAAGCTGAAAGGAAGAGTTCAAAAACAAAGTCTTCTGTTTTCTCTAGAATTTTCCTGGATTGTGATCTCATTCCTTTCACCTCTTTGGGTTACTGAAAAATGTGGCAAAGAGATTTCTGAGAAGGTATGTGCTAAAACTCCCGCTGAGGGGGAAAACTTTCAAAGACTATTGACATTAGTCTGGTGATTTCTATCTCTAATGTGGGTGTTTTAAAGAATTTATTGAAATGAAAAATAAAGTAATCCAAACATGAAATTGATTGGAGCCATTTATAGTATTAAAAAAAATTTTATTGTTGTTCAAGTACAGTTTTACCCATTTCTCCCCCACCACTTATCCCTCCCCCCACCCTTGACCCTACCCCCTTGACTTTGTCCATGAGTCCCCCATATATGTTCCTTGACCACTGTTCCCCTGTTTCCCCCCACCTTCCCCACCTCCCTTTCTTCAGCTCACTGTCAGTTTGTTCTTCACTTCAATGTCTCTGGTTACATTTAACTTGCTTGTTTGTTCTATTGATTAGTCTCTACTTATAGGTGACATCATATGGTATTTGTCTTTTTCTGCCTGGCTTGTTTCACTTAGCATAATACTCTCCAGATCCATCCATGCTGTTGCGAATGGTAGGAGTTCCTTCTTTCTTTCTGCTGCATAGTATTCCATTCTGTAAATGTACCAGAGTTTTTTGATCCACTCATTTACTGAATGGGCAAAGGACCTGAACAGACACTTCTCCAAGGAGGACACACACAAGGCCCAGAGACATAGGAAAGGATGCCCATCATCACTAGCCATCAGAGAGATACAATGAGACACCACTTCACACCAGCCAGAATGGCCATCATAACCAAATCAAACAACAAGTGCTGGCGAGGATGTGGAGAAAAGGGAATCCTAGTTCACTGTTAGTGGGAATGCAGACTGGTGCAACCGCTGTGGAAAACAGTTTGGAATTACCTCAGAAAACTAAAAATGGAACTTCCTTTTGACCCAGTGATTCCACTGCTGGGGTTTTACCCTAAAAATCTGGAAACACCACTTCAAAAGAAGCTATGCACCCCAATGTTCATAGCAGCACAACTCACAATAGCCAAGTGTTGGAGGCAACCTAGGTATTTTATTGTTTATCAGATAATTAATTAGGTCTATGTGATCTGTAGTCCCTCGTTACCATTTAGCTCCTTCCTGCTCCCCTTCCCCATCAAAATTTTACAGACTGTATTAATCAGGATTCCTATAGGAAAGAGATGACACCTTCAAATTAGGAACACTGAAAGACTTTTATAAGAGGACATTTACAATGGTGTGGGAAGGTGTAGGGGAACCACATTGGATGGTATAGAATCCAAGGGCTGGCTCCCTTACCAGCTCCAGGCCTGAAGGGGCAAGAAGAGGGAATAATTACTGGGACTTTCAGAGGGAGAGTCATGAAGAAAGGACTTCTTTGATAGACACTATGACCTTTGGTTGGGGACACAACTTGTTCCCACTCTCTCTTTCTCTCCTGATCTCCTACCAGGTGTCCCATTGGTTGAACCCAACCAGAACAAGGTGGATAGCAGAGCCTCTGGTTGCAGGTGGTACACACAAGTCGGTCTCTCTAGGAGAATGAAGAGTGGATCTAGAGGGGCCCAGAGAAGCGATGTGACGTACAGCCACACTCTTTGTGAGAGGAAGGCAAACAGGATGATGTTTCATGAGTAAAGGACCCTGAGATAGAAATACAGGATTCTTTGGTCTTGATCTTTGATTTTAATTTTAGACCTGTGTAATTTTTGCATGCATATTCCTACTAATGGGTACCTCAATCTTTAAAATATGTGCCAATAGTTTAGGTCTATCTAAGAATGCTACATTGGGGGAAGAAAAAGCTTAAGTATACACACAGTTAAATATTTAATGTGTTGGCACTGAATACTTTTAATAAATGAATGCAAATATTTCTGTTTTATGAAAAGATGCTCTAGAGGACATCTGTTGATTTTAGACCTCTTTTCTCCTTTCTTTTGGATATAGTTCCTTGAATTTCACTGGGTGCTTAACCTTGCTCTCTCAACCCTTGTGGTAGGTGGGCTTGTGATTCAACTTGGTCAGAGGGCACACCCAATCCCCTTGGCCACAGAGATGTGATCAGAATGAGCACCTGAAACAAGCTGGGCCAATCGGAGTGGAAGCCAGAGCCCTTATCCCTTAGATTCTCCTTGAACCCTGGAGAGTGAAGGACAGAAGTCGCTGAAGGTTGTTTCTGCCACCAAGTGGACACTGATGATGAAAGTAACATGGAGCAAAGTGGAACCCAGGTGTGGAGAGAGAGCAGGCTTTGGTGGCAGAGTTTGAGTCCTTTAAGTAGTCTTCTTCAGAAACCAGCTCTAGGCTTGTGACATAAGCTAACACATTCAATTTTTATCCAAGTTCCTTATTTAGTTTGAGTTGGATCTCCCGTCACTTGAAACCAAAAGGGTCTTCTTAAACCGAAACAAACGTATTCTAGTGAAATTATCAATGTAAGACTTTTCCTTAAAAGCAAACCATTCTTTCGCTAACTTCCATTATAAAGTTACGAAACTATAAAGTTCACTCTAAAAATAAGTATTTCCACATACTGTTGGAAATGAGATCAGTGACATGGCATCACAGGATCTGCAGTCCGTCCGCAAGCATGCCGTGTTTGAAGAGAATGGGGATTTCTCCCTTGAGTCCTATGCTTATGGTTTGATTTGGGTCTCATCTTGCTTTATTTGGAGGCTTACAGCGATCAACGATGGCACTCCATCTGCAGATAGTGCTATGCACATGTACTCCTTAGGATTCAGAGCATCACGTCCTGAAGAGCCAATTTGTCCCTCGCTTCATTGATCCCATAAGCTCAGCTTTTCATATAATTTATATGAATGAAGGTTGTTTGCTTTCATGCACACATTTAGTGAGTCTGAACCTGGCCTCTTTGTAGTTCAAGGGCAGGAGAAGGAAGGAAAGGCTGAGTGTTGCTGGGCTGTGAAAGTGACTGTTGCAGCCATTCTGCTGCCTTGGTTGATGGTAACAACAGTGGTTAAATCTCGGACCCGAGTGTCTGCTTCCCAGTGTTCTGACCTGGGGCAAGGGATGAAAGTAGCTCCATTGCGAGGCTTAGCAGAGAGCTTGCAGGCCTGAAGCCGGCCCCAGCTGTGTCCGTCGTCGGGGGGCGGGAGGGGATGCTCCAGCTTTGTTGGGAAGGCTGTAGCCAGTTTTCCTTCTGGCTTATTAGGGCCGCCCTTCTCCCATCAGCAATTCCGGGGCCTGTTCTTAGTAATGGGTGTGTAGGCGATGCAGGTGGTGGGACGTGATTCTTTTTTCCATCAAAGGACCGAAAGTGGCAGGTTGAGTTACTTCCTTTCTTAATCTACAATATCACAATGATTTGGCTCTAGAGGCAGAGAGACTGGGTTTCAATTTTAGCTCCATATTTACAAGTTGTATGGCTTTCCTAAGATGGAAACAGTAGCAGTAGCTACCCCAACGGGTTGCTGTGATAATTAAATGAAATTATTCTCATTAGAACACAATACCTGGCACATTATACATTTTCAGTGAGCTTAAAAGGGAGAATGGGGTACACTATGTAAGATTTTTAAAAAGTAAAAAAATCTGTCATCAACTTTCCTCAACTTCCCTGAGCCTTCCAGCAGCTACTTAGATATCTTTAAGTTTCCTCATCACACAGTTGAAAGATGCATTTCAAATAATCTAAGAACTGTGCCGCAAGCTCAGGATCTGAAATTAACTTCGCCTTTATATTGTTCATGCTAGTTGCTCTTCAAGTACAATTATAATCAGGAAGCTAGCACTAAAAATAGCACCGAGTTTCATTTTTCTCAGAGTTATCTGCTGCCCTAGTGTTTCCTAGGCATGTTTATTTACTTGATTTGCAACAGTGAATCTTTCCTCTTATTAGCCTGACTGTGATAGTTGGATTCCACAGCAACAGTCAACGCAGCTGGTAAAATCCTTATTACTGCTGGAGCGCACGAGGCCCAGGTCGCTGCTTCCCCTTGAGCAGCTCAGTGGAAATGTGTCAGGACGAGAGTTGCCTGAACAATTTTGCTGTGGAGAAAATGGAGGACCAGGTCCAACCTTCACTTTGTCAGTTCTAGAATTCTTTTTCCTCTGAACAGAATGACAATTTAGCCTTCAGATTTCCCCTTGTTCCCTTTTCGCTGCTCATCTGAGCTTTGTGTGCAAACATGAATTTAGTGCTGGGCAGAGAGGCCGAATTGACAGCTCCCAGCTCCCAGACAGCTTGCCCTTTGTCCGAGGTCCCTCACAACTTGGCAGTAAATGAGGAGAGTCACTTCAGAGCTCTGTTTATAATCTTTTTGATTATTAGATGCCAAGATGTTGACCAGTCTGGTAGATCAAAATGCTGTTAACACTGGAAGCATTTATCCCTGGAATATTTACCCACTAAAATGTCTCTAAATTATCTATCACAAACCTGAAGAGTTAGACTGAGGTGATTTGGGATCTTAATGGGGTTATTAGGTGAGCAATCACTGTCAATTCTGTAATTATTCAAGCCTTCCCATTGCCTTTGCTAACACCCCTCTCCCACTAAAAATTATTCTTCCAGCCCTGGCCGGGTAGCCTGTTTGGGTAGCATGTCATCTGGATATGCCAAGGTTGTGGGTTTGATCCCTGGTCAGGGCACATACAAGAATCAACCAATGAATGCATAATTAAATGGAACAATAAATCGATGCCATTCTCTCTCTCTCTCTGTCACTCAGTCTCACTCCTGTTTTCTCTCTCGCTCTCAAATCAATAAATAAAAAATTTAAAAAAAATCCATTCTTCCAACCCTGAGAAAAAGCAACAGGCAGCCTGGGAACACAGCTCTGAAATCTGTGAGCTCCGAGTGTTGACTGTGAAGCTGGGAGGTTTGCAGCCAAAGCAGGCAAGGGAAGCGGCATCTGAACCCAGGTAGGAGAGAGAGTGGAGGGGAGGGGGAGCCGGAGAATATACAGGTGGGAAGCAAGGGATGAAAAGGAACAGATTCAAAACACGAATGGAAGCAAAAGAAGAAAAGCCCATGAAATCAAAGCAAGCAGTTTTATATTCTAATTCCATCCGTTGTGGGCAAAGAATGGTGTGCTGGACTGGCCCTGCTGCGGCGGTTCTAGGGGCGGCTGAGCCAGCCACGAGCCCCGGGGTCTCCAGCAGGGCTCTGGGCTGTGCTTACTGCCTGTGGAAAGTGGAGGCTGCTTGCAGCTGCCCAAACCAGCTCCTGGGGTTGATGAGAGGCTAAAGTTCCAGGAAAACACTTTAAAAGAGAAAAAAGTCTAATTCAAAGCATGATATATTATCAGTTCTTTTCCAGAGAAATGCGCTTCCAAGATGCCGTAAGCTTCTCTGTTTCTCCCCTTCCTCAGAAAATGAAGTGCTTATTTGAAGGCATCCGAGGCTCTGCTCAGAATCTTCCATTGCCAAGTCATATGCCATTTTTTGCTTAGTCCCAAAGTAAAGGGATGGACCCTGCTCTGCCACGAATTTTCAAAGATAAAGACAGCACCAGGCAATTGATCGTGACTTGCCTCCAGTCAGGCTTTTCCACTGGAGACTGCTCTCCAGTTGGTAGTCTCTCTCTTGGCCAACACCCATGCATGACAGGTAGAGTGGTCGTCCCTTCCTGCCGCGTATTGGGTGGGGTGCGGGTCTGTGTGGAAGGATTTGGCTAGTGTGTTATGGAGCTCTGTCCTCCCTAGAGGTCTTGAATGTGGTAATTAAAACCGTTTTTTTTTTTGTTTTATTTTAGGTTTTTTTTGTAGGAACCCAGTGCATCGACCTAGCCTTAGTCTGCGTGGCTGCCCAATGTTTGGGAATCCCCTGTTTCAGCCCCGGAGCTTGCTAAGGCTCTGGGCTAACGTTCCACATCAGTCTTATTCATATTGAGAATCAGAGTGGGATTTTCATAAGGCTCCTTGGTCTGATGACTCAGGAAAGGTTTGGGGAAATTTGGGGAACTCCTGTAACTCTCTGGGAGTTTCTGTTCCCTATGGCATGCTGCAACAGGGGGATACGGGCCGGACTTGATCCTTTTTCGCCTGTCATGGCTGGAGAATGTCTGTGCATCATAATGACTTGGTAGTTAGTGACAGACTTCCCTTATTGTTTAATGTCTAAATTCGTCATTCACTCACACAACATTAATTTATTGAGTGCCTATTAAGTGCATAGCCCCACAAAACCAACGAATTAAGTATTTATGAAGGCTACATGCTCTCAAGGGGTTTTCATTGTTGTGCCTCAGACACATGAGATATTTCTATAAAAACGATATGAGATATCTCTCAGTTAGTGGTAGAGAAAAGCACTATAGGAGCTCAGGAGAAAAAGAGACCCATACATACTAGCATGCCCCAGGAAGAGTTCACAGAGGAGAGGGGACTTAAGTTGGACTTCGAATGAGCGTGGGTAGGATTTGAAGGCCGGGAGAAAGCGGAGGACATGTCACACGGGGGCCCAGCAGGGGTAAGGGCACGGGCAGGCCGGACGGGGTTGGGAGTGCCTCAGCAGCAGCGTCGTGGCTCAGTGCAGCGGTTCGGAATGTGGGCTTTGGAGTCAGTCTGCTACGTACTATCTGTGACCTTGGGAAAGTTAGTGATTACCTCTTAGTGCCATTTTTCTCTTTTATAAAATGAAGGTAATAGTTTTGTTGGAGGCATTGTCCTGAGGAATAAATGAGATAAGCCCTTAGCAGAGTGCCTGGCACATAGTAAACCCTCAGTAAATGGCAGTAGTTATTAGTAATCCCAGTAATAACGGTCGATTTGTGGGATTTATCTTTTTTCTGGGGAAAATGGGAAGCGTTTGAAGATACCATATTTTACCATGTATAATGCGCACTTTTTAAAACCGAATATTTGAGAGAAAAATAAGGATGCTCATTATACATGGGTGTAATGGTTGCATGCCATGGGTATAATAATGGGTATAGTAATCCCGTGTATAACGTGCACAGAAGTGCGGTTGTGCCGTGTATGCAGGAGTGCATGATACACGGCAAAATACAGGGACTGTACAGGGATGTGGCACAGCCAAAGCGATCTCTTTGGAAGGCGAGTGAGGCGGTGGTATAAAGAGCTTGTGGGAAGAGAAGAGGCCAGGGGTAGGAATTCCAGCTAGGAAACAACTTTAATCATTTAACAGTCAAATAATGATCTTGATCATTGTGGAGGCAAAGAAAGAGATGGAAAGAAAAGACATACATCAACTTGCATGACTGGATATAGGGGATAAAAGACTGGGAAGTTTCTAACACCTGAGTGTAAGCTTTTTGAGGATAGGAGCTTTATTTTTTTTTATTAAAAAATTTTTTTTAAGATAGAAGAAGTTGGGGTGAAAGAGATGGAAACATAGATTTGTTGCTCAACTTATTTATGCATTTCATTTGGTTGATTCTTGTATGTGCCCCGACTGGGGCTCAAACCTGCAACCTTGGTATATGGGGACGACGCTCTACCCAACTGAGCTACCCAGCCAGGACTGAGGATTATAGATTTTTGATGACAAAGGGAACAAATTTATATAATGGCCAAAGGTGCCCAGATGGACAGTAGGAAAAAGATCTTGTACTTGCGGCCACAGAGCACTAAACACCCAGTTTTCTGAGAAGTCAATTACAGATCTCATCATCTACACCAGCGATTTTCCATCACTGTGCTGCAAGAATTTTTAAAACATGCAGTACATGACTATGTTGTCAGGGGCACTGACCTCTTTTACCTTAGATTGTCAAAAAAAAAAAAAGAAATGACAGCAGCTAACACAACAATAGTCATCTGGTGTGAATGAATCAAAATTATACCTATCTGTCAGATGGGCAAAAAAATAAATTTTTTGGTATGCCACAGAATTTTAGTAATTAGTTTATGTGTGCCGTGAGATTGAAAATCACTGGTCTGCACTTTCTGTTCCTCCTGCTGCCACCATCAGGATGACCCTGACAGCACAGAGGTGATGTCCATGTGATAAGAGTATGGGACTGTAGGGGCAGGGAGAGCTTTCATCAGTGAAATCATTATTGGCAGAGGCTTGCTTCTATCTGATGTTAGCACTGATCTGTGCAGTAGGTGAAACCATGAAGAAATTTAAGACATCAGTTTCCCTGATCTCATTGTGAAATGAGATTATCTTCCTGGGCAGCAGCTTCCTTCTGGCCCCCATTCAGTAGCAGAGCAGGGAGGGGCAAGTGACCCCCAGGAACCCTGTGGAGCCAGCCTTGGGCTTTCATTCAGCCAAAGGTAGGAGGGAATGGGGCTTGCAGTAATGTAGATTTTATTTATTTTTTTAACAGCCTGGAAAAAAAAACGAGTTAAGGTAACTTATGTGGGAAAGGGAATGTATTGGATAAGTACTCGAATGTGTCACAAGGTTTACTGAAGAGTTGGACACCCACTCTTAACAAGGGTGAGGACCACAGAGCTCTGGGACCAGCCTCGGCGTAGCGATAGCTTCCTTCCAGAACCTGACTTAAACAGACGCGATTCTCAGAGATTTCCAATATCTGAGTCTCTGTTCAATATTTCGTATTCACCATGGAGAGACTCTCGTTTCCCAGCACATACTAGGTATCCGTTCTAAGTAGGACTAATTAGTTATGGCCGCTGGGGCAGAATGAAGAAACAGAAAGATGGCTACCAGGAATCCCCCGTGGAGCACTTGAGCAGTTCTGTGAGAAGTTCCTACAATAAATTTATGATACTAAATCCCTATTACTGGGCAACAAGCCTAAGGAATAGAGATTAAAATTTAAAAAATTTTTAGTCTCTATTCCTTAGGAAATCTCATCATTTTCTGGGGCATTAAAGATGGCTTCAAATTTGGGGGGAACTCCACTATTTCTAAAAAAAAAAAAAAATGGGCTATGAAATTACTCATCATTAGTGTGCGAGTTATTTATTGCTTCACAAAAAATCATCCCAAGACTTAAAACGACAACTGTTTTTATTTGCTCTTCATCCTGTGCGTCAACAGCTTGGGATGAGCCTAACTGGGCGCCCATGTGGCTTAATCACAGGGAGGCCTGTGTGGGGCTGGATGGTCCAGGCGGTTTCACTCACTCATCTGCCATTTGGTGTTTGGTTTTGGCTGGGCTCCCTTTCCCATGGTCCTTCATTCTCAAGCAAGAGAGCCAGGCTTCCTCACGTGGTATCGTCATGTTCAAAGCGGTATCTTGAGGCTTGGGCTTCTACTCCAAGCAAGTCACAAGGCCAACCCTGACTCAAAGACAAGCAAATATACTCCATCTCTCAAAATAAAAAATAGCAAAACCATGAGTATACAGGGGTAAGGGATTATTATAGTTACTTTTGCAAATAATCTATCATGCTTGGGACCTAGTACATTAAAACAAAAACACAACTAAAAACACTCAAGTATTTAGAGCCAACACCCAGCCCTGGAGAAAGCTGATGACTGATGCAGTATAATAAAGCCCTGTGAGAAGTTAGTAGGCAAAAAAGATGACTTAAAACTTCTATAATTTAGGGGACAGTTGTGAATAATGTATATCCAAAAACATACTGGATTGAGATGAAGGGGGATCAGATAATAGACCCAGACTTGTTATTTTTATAAAGCACTTAACCTCTGGGCCTTTTTCCTTATGGATCAAACAAGAAAATGTATAAATCATACAACTTACATAAGAGAGAGCTCTGTGAAATGTAAAAATGCTGTACAAATGACAAGTCATTAAAAAGAATTCAAATTGTGATACCTTGTTTTCCTCCTCTCCTCTAGTTATGTGTGGTTTAAAACAAGCAATGATCTTAGGCCTATGTCGCTACCAAAGACATGTTTTTACAAAAATTTTCTTTTATCTAAATACTTTTCGATGATTTGCCAGTGAATGAAGTATAATCTGTGGTTATTCTAAATGTACAAAAATGTGTGAAATTAAAACACCCAAGAGGAGAGTAATTGGATATATCCATTTGGGGGGGAAAAAAGAAAGTGTGTGACAAAGAAAATGAGCTTAAAAGCATAACAGAGACCATTTTTTTTAGACTGTGTAAGAATAATTAGATGAGTTCCTTGGTGTGGACAGCTTTAAGAGAAAATGATTTAAAATGGTAGAGTGTGTGCCAAGCTAGGAATGAGAGCTGAACATACAGTTAACTTTGAAGAAGTAAAAGAAAAAACTTCTCTAAAAATACAAAACCCAATTTCTTTTGGGAATGGATCACGATGAATGTAAAAACACCAGATTTTAGTGTTTCCAGAGAAAAAGATGATATGGGCAGGATTAGTGAGGACTTAGAAGAGCCTTGTGAGGTCATTTTAGCAAGGAAATGAGAATATGAATATATTTTCCAGTATTTTGTAACCTTAATTGGTCCCTTAGAGCAGACATGTGTGATGCGCTTCATCACATCCCCTTAGTCCATCTATCCTTGCCACCCCATGTCCTTCATCAGACTCACACTGGACATCCATTTGTGCTGCTTTCTTAGCATCTATGCCCACCCGGAAATGAGGGGACCGTTGTCATTCCCTAGGGCAACCCTCAACTGCTGGGCCCAGGAACCAGTGGATGAAGGAACATCCAGCCTCCCTGTGCTCTAGTGCAAAGGTGGACAATCGTTGGTCCATGGGCCAAATTCAGCCCACTTGTTTTTGTAAATAAAGTTTTATTGGAACACAGCCAATGCCCATTTGTTTCCATATTTTCTGTTACAGTGGCAGAGTTGAGTAGTTATGACAGAGACTGTATTACCTGCAAAGAGGACAATATTTGGTATCTGGACCTTTACAGAAAATATTTGCCTACCTTCACCGTAGTGGGACGATCCAGAGGCATATTCTACACGGTTCTCAGAGTGTTCCCAACAAGATGGAGACCCAGTTACCCACGGTGGTAAACAGCCCATTCATTCACACTTTTTTTAGCTTTTGCTCTTTCTTCTCTCTCTTTCCCTACACCCTCACTTTTGTGTCCTAGGATCACTTTCCAAATATAAACTAAGACAGTACTCAGTCCTCCTTGGTGTTTCTTTTTCATGTTATCCTTATCAGACTTTGCTCCATTATTTTACTCTGTGACTCGCCACACATACCATGCATAAAACTGAAACACATGTATCACTGAAACAAATGTTTTCTGCAATCATATTTATTTTTGCTATCATTAATGTATGCTTATATTTTCTATTCTATTTTACTTTCTTATATTTCATTTAACAAATAGTCTGGTCATGACTGATTGAATTGATTCAGCACAGCCCTAGAGGTCTGTTCACCAGGTTCTGAACCCACAGGCCTGTGTGCGACCACAAGCCAAGAGCATGGCATAGGGTCCACAAGGCTTTGATCCAGATGACCTGGCTAAAGCGGAGCCTTTCCGGTATCTGCAAGACGTGAGCAGGAACTCTTATCCGTAAATGCAGTAATGCATTAGCTCCACTTGGAGAAGAACAAAGGGCATGAAATAAGGGAATAAAGTAGCGAGGAAAGGGAAGATTGCCTCTACCACGAAGGGGGCAAACCCACTGAGAAGTGGAAGGTGCTGAGAACTGCAGAACATCCACCAGTTACAGTTTATGCTGTCTTCATGTTTTTATCCACCATTTCAGTGACCTCCTCCTGCTTAATACCACGTTATCTGTTTTCTGCTATCTCTCTGGTTACTCCTTCTCGGTCTCTTTTGCTACATTCCCTTCCAGTATTTGCTCTGAACTGTTATGTTTTCCGGGGATCATTCCTTTGTTTTCTTTCTTTCTTCCCTTTTTTCCCTTTCTTCCTTTTCTTCCCTTTCTTTCTTTCTTTCTTTCTTCCCTTTCTTCCCTTTCTTCCCTTTCTTTTTCTTTCCTTGGAAAAATTGTAGGACTGTAGGTTAGAGAAGGTCATTAATGGCTTTCAAGTTTACCAGGAGGTCTACAGTGTGATAGTAAGCTTTCCAGGGATAAGAAAATGGCTATTGTCCTGGTTAAGGACTTCATGAAAACACTGCTGAAGTTTAGAGCTGTCTGTAGCACCAAAGTGGGTACTTCACCCACAGCAGAACACTAGGAACAACCTAATGTCTGCTGAAGTTCACACATTTGCCGACCACTCTTGGTGGAGTGATGGTGGCTTTTGATTTCCTTCTTGTACTTTCTGAATCTGGCAGGATTCTAAATTCACAGATTTTAAACTGGAATTCTACTGACAAGAGATCTGGGAAATGTATTCCCAGATTTTTGACTCCTATGTTATAGGAGAGAGCATAGAAGGATGGAAATGGCTCTGAGGACCACAGGCAATCTGATACGTTCTCTCTCCATCACTGATGGGATAAAATCCACACAGCTCAGCCCATGACAAACCACATGCTTCATGAACCAGTGACTTCCCGCTTCTCCACTCCGCTCTCCTCACTCCCTTTCTTCCTTTGTGTCATCGTCATTGAGTGACTTTCTTGCAGCTTCATGACTGCACTTTACCATTTCATGCCTCAGGACCTTGGTGCGTATACTGTTTCCCAGGCCTGGCGGTCCTCTTCCCTTCCCCTGGTGGCCTTCTTGGCAAACTTCTATTCATTATTAAGACTCCAATGCAAAGGTATTTTCTTCTGGGTAGTTTCTTTATCCGCAGTAGGTTGGACTCTCTCTTGTACCAGCATTGTGCCTCAAACTCACTTTTTAATTTAGTAGCTAGAATATTCATTTACGTGCCTACCTCCTATGCTTTGAACTCCTTAATTGTTTCTTCTTTCCCTTTATCCCCCCTGTGCCCTGCCTGCCTAGCGTTTGGCTGTCAGACATGCTCAATTCCCATGGAGTAACTGAGTAGATGAAAGCCGCTATAGGGTTAGCACCGTGCCTTGAGGCTGTAGTACTAGTGAAATTGCTTACAAAAGATATGGGGAATCAGACATCTTGTAATAGAGACACTATTTTCTTAATTCTACACGATGGAAAACAGGGTTATATAGGTAGGTTCCAGCTGTATTTTGACTTAGCCTGTATTCCTTATCATATCAAAGGATCATTGGACAGCTGCCTGCATTCCTATATCCCAAATGTTATTTCAAATGGATTCTGATTTTGGGAATGGTGTTGGGCCTTGGCTAGACATAATTGAGCTTTAAAAGGGACAGAGTCATCCAGAATGCCTGCTTGCTTTGTTAGACTGTGAGCTTTTGAAGAAGGAAATTGTAATGGGTTTAGGGGTTAAAAAAAAAAAAAAAAAGGAAGGCTGGCCATCTTTCTGAACAGAGAATGAGGAGGAGTGAATTGGTTTCCTAGGAGATAAGGTTCTTTTTTATTTCAAGTTTTTCCACAGCAAGATTTCTGTACTAGTGTCTTCTTCTTAGTCATAAGGAGTTCACCATCAGAGAAGCAACTCAGAACGGCTCGCAATCGGCAGCTGCGAAGGCGAACCCGATCTTCTGGCCTCTGGTCCTACCTTTCTGTGCTGGAGCTTAACAAAGCTAACTAATCATACTAATGGCCATAGCCATTTTGGTTATTTCATCACCTATCATTAGGACAGCAGCGTTTAACAGTAGACCCCCCTGGGAGGCCGTAAGCTTGTGGCCCTCTGCGTAATCCCTAAAACAGCCGCCCCACCCGCTGCCTTCTGAGCCATTCCTTTCCACCGGGTTTACTTAGATTCTCTGAAAGGAACGGGGCACAATAACCTCTCAGCTCAAGGACTTTAATAGCGACAGCATCTCCCAACGGATCTCTTAGGAATCAAAGGCAGCACTTTATCAAAAAGAGATTCTGACTCTATGACCCTGGGTACATGTGATCAGGCAGAGCCAAATTCTTTTATACACCGGTTTTATTTGTCATGCTCAGTTGGAGGTAACCGAGACAGTCTGAAGTAAAACCATGTGGAAGCTAGATGTTACCCGGTCCCTATTTCAGCATTTCCCCCTCAGCTCCAGTGATGAGCACAGTTCCGCAAGGTCAAGGAACACCTATACTGGCAGCACTGAAGTATTGTGCCGTGGTAAACACATTTCCAAGTGTCTGTCCAGCTGACAGCTCTCTTCTCTGAGGGCTGCCACCCTCCTGCTCCCTGAGGTGGGCCCCCGCTATTCACACTTGTTCCCAAAGTACCTGAATTTCTGATATTCATTGAATTAACCAAAGTTGATTTCTAATTCGACCTGGGCTGGATAATTTGCCCTCCCACTAAGCTTCAGGTGAGACCAAGAAATGATCATTTCTAGCTGATCTGGCTTTGTGAATGGACGGGATGACAAGAGCTGTACAGTAGTCACATAGTGGGCTGGAAGAGAGTCAGACAGACATGAGGGGTGGGGAGAGAAGAAAAGAGAGCAGGAGAGGATGAGAATGAGGAGGAGAGAGAGAGAGACCGAGAGAGAGACTGAGAGGTGGGAATATTTAGTGCAGCTTATACAAATCCCTCAACAGATGTGATTTGTTGTTACTTGTACTTTGTTGCAGTCACACTGAAAACCGTGAAGACTGAGAGGGTCCTTGAAGAGAAAATGTTGTGGTTAGTACAACCTTGCTGAATTCCTCCTCCTTAATATTTTTGGAGGGGACCTTGGAATAATAAACCAAAACTTGACAGCTTCCACCTTAGAAAAACATATTTTGAGCAGGATATGTCTATACTCCTTGTGTAGAAAATTCAGCATGGAAACTGCACCATTTAGTTACCTCAAAGTTCTGACCTTCTTAACCTGGAGAGCATGTAATCCCCTATAGGGCCTGCTCAGGTTTGACTTCAGGTATCTTTAACCCACACTTGGCAGAGAAATTAATATTCCCCGAGAATGCAGCAGGATACCTGCAGTTTTCCCAGCCAAGAGGAACTGTGAATTTTCTTTTTCCTGGGCTTTCCAGCTTTCCCCATCATCCTATTCTCGACTTATTTTCAGGTACTTACTGCTCCTGTGCTTTCTTTAGTCTTCCAGCAGACCAAGACTGCACTGATGGTAGTTGGTTTTGCTCTTCAGCGTGAAAGCTCTGTCAGAGCTAGCGCCACTAGAAGCATATCACCAGGGACAGCTGAGAACAACATATGTGCCCAGAGGCCACCTAGCCGTACACGTGCCCTGAGTCTTCGCTCAGGTGTGGCTTCAGGACCAGGACCCCATTCCTCATGACTGTGGGACCTCTCATCTAATTGCTGCACTGTCTTCTTTTACTCTGCGCTGTTCCCCTCTGTCCCCAAACTGCCACCTGTCTATTAACCAGAGTCCATCTTCAGCACTTCCTCTGGCCACTTCAAATGGCTCCCTTTGCCTAGCATCCAAACCCTTCCCCGCCCTTCTTACCTTCTTTCCACCCCTTCCTTTTTCTTTGATGCATGGTGATTGGGCATAGCTGTCTCTTCACAGTTTGCCTCAAAGTGTCTGCCTCTGGCATCCCAGGGCAGAAACTTCAAGAAAGGAGGAGTGAAAATTGCCCTGCTCAGCGACACCTCAAGGGCGGGACAGAGAGAACTTGGCCATCTGGCCGGGAGCACAAAACACCTCAACCAGTAGGGAGTGAATGTTGAGACAGAACATGGAGCCATAGTTTAGGAGCCAGAACTCTGATCTTTTAATGATGCAGGGGATGAGCTGTGTAGGAATCCTTACAAAGAATTCGGAAAAGCTAAGATTATGAGTATAATTTGCTAATACCAGAGAACAAACATTATAGAAATTATGCTAATTTTATAACTTATGAGAATGACTTACCCTTTAAAACTAATTACTACATGCACCATAGCTATTATGCACATCATTAATAGGTGTCAGATTAATTTTATTGTAAGTTTTATTTGATCACAATGTAAAAATCCCTTAGATGTATGCTTAGTCTTCTCGTCAGACCTTGGCTCCTGCTTACAACTTTCAATAATTAGGAGAAGCATGGTTGGAGATTTAATTAGAACAGGGAACTCAATCTGCTCTTAACGGCACATTTGAATATGGTAACTATTATTTGTTTATTTAACAGCGTTTCTGTATTTTAAAATGCTACAGATGCTACTATTACATGCTTTCCCGACTTTCATTGAAAAGGCTGCTCTTTGACCTCTGTTCCATTCCTCTGGAACCGCTGTCCACTAGGCCGACGGGGCTATTCAAATTCAATTAATTACATTAATTCCTCATGGACACTAGTCACATTTCAAGGGGTCAGTAGCCACATGTGGCTACATGCCAAACAGCGCGCACACAGAACATTCCCCTTGTTGCCGAAAGTGCGGTTGAGCTGCACTGCCAGAGTCTTGGTGGTGGTGAAAGTCAGACTTCTCTGTCATGGAGCGACTGCCCAGGTCGACTGGCTTTGAGTGTCGCAGTGGCGGGGAGGAGTAGACTCTGCCATGAGAAGGCCACAGCAGCCTGTCCGGGAGCGCGGGCAGGAGGAGCGGAGGAACCCCCCCCCGGGCCGTGCGGCTCCCATCGCGCTCATGAGAGTGAGCTGCCACTCTGAGCTGTGACCTTGCTCCGCGGGGTGCAGGCAGGTCACCTCCTGATCAGCTCAGTTTATTGACCTTACAGTATATGGAGCGTTATTTAATGAAAATTTACAGAGTGAAGGAGTGTCATAGTAAACAGCTGATTTTTATAAGGTCAACAACTTTCATACATACAGAACTTTACGATTTATATACATCTTTAATGCATTCTTTCTTTTAATCCTCAAAACCATGTAAAGTGAGTAAGAAACCTATTATCCTCCCTTTGCTGGGGAGACAGGACTCAGAGAGTTTAAGAGATTTCCTCACAGTCACCTGGCTAATAAGTAACAGAGTTGTGACTCAGGTTCAGGGTTTAGGATTCGAAACATCTTCTAGCAGGGTGTCTAATCTTTTGGCGTCTCTGGGCCTCACTGGAAGGAGAAGAGTTGTCTTGGGCCACATATTAAATACACTACGACACATAATTACAAAAAAAAATCTTATAATGTTTTAAGTAAATTCATGATTTTGTGTTGGGCCGCATTCACAGCCATCCTGGTCTGCATGTGGCCCCTGGCCGCAGGTGGGACACCCCCGTATAAGGTGATGCACAACCTTTTAGGTGTCGTGCCAACGAAAGTGTTTCCACCCGCCAAGTGCTAATGTGGTAGGATTCAAGGATGCCTTTGGCACTAAGAGCTTCCCAGGGACCAGTTGATTCAACTTTGACAGGTGTTTTAAGTCGTTGGCATGATGCATGTTTTTTTTTCACATTTCCCTGAATTTGTGCTTTCGGACTTTCACAGGCAGACTGCCTGGCATTATGCAACAGTGGCTTCCACACTGTGTCCCAGCAATCCCCTAGCTCCACGGAGGGGCCGAGCAGGCTGCCGGTAGGGGTGGGCACAATTGGGAGGCCTTGTGTTTGGGCTCCAGGCTGTTCAGGGCTGATACGCTTTCAACTATTTTTATATATTTGACATTACACACACACACAGAAGCTTCACTTGGAAAAGGTCCTTTTACTAGCCATTAGAAAAAGAATCACTGTTCTAAAGAACTTTTGTGGCAGCTTGCTTCCTGTGACAAGAAAGTGGGGCGAGCTGCACTCTGTCCAGGCGTCACCCAGGAACAGGATTTGCTGTAGACCAGCGCTTCCTTTCTAGTGAGAAATAGCCCCTCGAAGTTCAGAGTCTCCCCCACCCTACGGAGCCAGCCCTAAGGCAGGGCAGGGGCAGAAGGCCCCTGTGCTGGGACCAGAGGACCCGTGCTTGTGTGACAGGAACTGCTCTGCAGTCTTATTCTGACACTTGGTTCTCATTCTCTTCACTGCCTGAGCCCACAGGATCTGCTGGGTCCTCCCTCTCTGGCCTGACGCTTGGGCATAAGGGTTCGTTGGCCCCAGCCAAAAGCAGCTGCAGATGACCTTAGCTCAGGGACCACCAGTTCTGGCCTCGTCTGTCCTGCTGCATCCTGTTGCTGCTCCCCTGCTTGCAAACTGAGAGACTGTGAAAGAGATCAGAGAATTCCTTGATATCTGTTCTTGTATTTCTTGTTCCTCCCTCGATGTGAATATACTAAAATTGATTGAATAGAGCTGGATTTTTAATTATCATTCTGCCTGTATCTAATGTTTATTGTGTAATTCATGTCAAAACTCCTAATTTTTCATTAATAGATTTGAAAACACACAATACTGTTGTCAGCACAGAGAGGGAAATGAGGCGAGTCATGTGAAAATTGAAAATAAAGTTAACTTATGACAATAAATCTAAAAAAATCCACACATGGTACATGAGATCAGACATTTCAAATTTACATACCTTGGAATAATTAAGAAATTGGTACCTAGAGGACAACACTATGGTATATAAAGCAAAACAAGGGTTAGTCTTAGGAAGATGAAATGGCACCATGATTTGGGCACCATGTAACCCAAACAATTACAGGAAACAGATAAAAAACTGAATCATAATCTACAGTAACAACAAGGTCAGACAATTTAACTGACCAATTGTTTGTTGCCCTGTTTGGGCATACATATTTTGTATGTTGTAATTGTATGCTATTAAGAGGGGGATAAAACCCCACAGAAGGAGTTTAACTCTCTAATACTGTCCAAAGAGTCTAGGATCTAGACACTGGATCTAGGGCATAGGAATGGTTTGGGTGTTGGGAAAGGTGCATCTGGTGGGTTAGTAAAAGTTTATCTGGCTTTCCTAGGGTCTAGATGAGTGTGTTTGATTTGGGGGGTACCAGGTATAGAGGAGACCATCACAGTTTATCTCAACCAATGGGATTTGTTGTTAGATACATGGGAAAACTGGTAGATGGTTTATACTCAGGGTATCAGAATGACCCTTACGGACTGGAGGCTTCTCAATGCACTAGCCTTACAGGTGCAGTCAGTGCTTCTGGGTTTGGTTCTTTTTCTACCTGTACTTGTTCTTCACTGCCAAACTAACTTGTCTCCATTTTTTCTGTATCATTGTTTCCACTAAAATATTATTATATCTTAAGGTTTTTCCTTATCCCCACATATGTTTTATATTCAAAATCTCAAATGGAAATGCTCTTGCTAAGTTGCCATCTACTATAGAACCAAGACCTAGACCTTTAGATAGTGGCCTCTCTCTATAGAGCCAAGTGAAACAAAGGGTGAAACTCTACCTATGGGGAAATTTCAAAAGGTAAGATCTTGGAAACTTCTCTGGAGGGTTGTAAAATGGGTAGCACCAGTAGAAGCAGACCAGTACCGTGAATTATTCCCCACAACTTTGTTCTGATTCACGCTCATCAAGTAGCGGCAGGCTTATTAACTTAATCTACCAGATGCTCTGATACGAAGGTTTCCTGGCTAGTAGACATAGATACTTTAATCATTGGAAAGAAATGTCCTAAACATGAATGAATAAACTGACATTTTGGATTATGTGGTGGTTAATTTTATGTGTGCACTTGGCTGGGCCTTGATTCCCAGATATTTGGTCAAACATTTTTCTGGATGTTTCTGTGAGGGTGTTTCTGCATGAGATTTACACTTGAATTGGTGGACTTTGGGTGAAACAGATTGCCCTTATAGTGTGAGTGGGCTGCATCTAATCAGTTGAGGGCTTTCCTAGAACAAAAGACTGATCTTTCCCCAAGCAAGGAGTATGTCAGCCCACAGACCTTGGACTTGAACTCCAATGCTGGCTCTTCCTTGGGTCTCTAGCCTGACAACCCACTTTGCGGATTGTCTTCACAATCATGTAAGCCAATTTCTTAAAACAAATCTCTATATACACATCCTATTGGTTCTGTTTCCCTGGAGAACCTCGACTAATACAGTTTATGTCAAGTCTCTTATGAGTTTGTTTAGCAAGGGTCAGTTCTCCTGAGTTTATTCTGCTCCAAGGGCTCCCAAAGGTCACATTTCTCAAGGAGCTGTCACCTTCAGTTTAGTAGCTTTCATCTTTTTGCTCTCTAAATATGTTGATCTCTTTCTGAAATATTCAATAATTTATTTAATGCTTATCGAAACTCCTGGTGATTCTTAAAGTTGCCATTGCTCTGTAAAGTGAGATTCACATGAATCTCTAAATAGGAATTAAAAGACAGACAGATACTGTAGCTCAGGGTATTAGTTAAAGTTGAACCTAGAGGGTTATATTTTGGATATGTGTAGCAACAGACAAACTGGATAGGGGACAGGTGCCTCCCAAAGTTGTGGTTATTGTATCCCTTTCCAATCGTTGCTTTAACTAAATACCACAGAGTTAGCGGTTTAGAACAATGCAAATTTGTTATCATACAGTTTTGAAGGTCAGCAGTCTGAAATGGGTCTCATGGGTCTAAAATCAAGGTGTCAGCAGGGCTGCATGCCTTCCGGAGACTCTAAGGGAGAATCCCTTCTCTTGCCCTTTCCAGCTTCTACAGGCTGACTACATTTCTTGGCCCATAGCTCCTTTGCGGCTAGTGATTGCATCACCCTGAACTCTGCTCCCATTGTCACATCTCCTTCTCTGACTCTGACTCACCTCTCTTAAAAGGACACTTGCGATTACCTTAGCCCATCCAGATAATCCAGAATAATCTCTCCGTTTCACCTAATCTCACCTGCAAATTCCCTTTTGTTATTTAAGGTAACATAGTTAGAGGTTCTGGAGATTAGGATGTAGACTTTTGGGTAGAGGCATTATTCTGTCTACCACAGCTATATCCTTTTAATGAGGTTACATACTTTTAATAAGCATTTAGTGGTTATAATGTGGCAGGACTCCAGAAATTGAAAATGAAGAAAATAGAGTCATTAAAGCCACATTTTAAAATGAACACCTAATTTACAATAAAGGGATGCAAAATCATCTGAAGAAGATGAGATTACTTGAAGGCAAACTTGCCTTCTCTGTATCACTGGTAGAATTCATTCAAATTAAAGAAAAGGGAGAATAGGATAAGAACGTACTAGCAGTCTTTACTCAAACACTAAAAGGGAAAAGGCAGACTCGGATACTAGACTTTGACTATTTCAATTCTCATGGTAAATGTGCCCCTCAAAAGTGAACGATGCAGGGCTTTAGTCCTTGAAGTTTAGGTACCCTAGGCCCCTTGGTGAGCCCATCCTGATGCTAAGATTATAGGTCAGGCTAAGGAATTTGGATAGTGAATCTTTATCTGAGAATAATATTGTTTCATGACATATTGATAAGTGATCTATACAAACAAGAGTCAAATTCCTTCTAGAAAAGGTGCCTATCTAAGCCCTTAGAGATTCATGATATGTCTGCAGACCAAAGGTAATATGCAATTTTGAAAGCTGTTTAACTCAGTTTAATCCAATGTTTCTCAAATTTATTTGATTAGTGAACCTTTTGTTGTTGTTGAATGATCTGTTGAAATGCCTAACAGTAAGCACATAACACATTTTTGGGAATGATGCCTTAAAGATTTAATTTATCTTCCTCTTGTGGTTTTGAATCATACTCACAATACCACCTTTTGATTTCCATGTGGTTGCATCACCAGAGGAAAAAAAAATGTTTTGACCAGACCAGTGTGACATTTCTTGTGTGTGTGTTGTTATATTTCTCCCTATAAATTAACACACCAGCCTTTTGATTGCTTTTGTCTCATGAACCTTTTAGTTAGTTAGTGTGAGTTGATCTATTTGTCACCCAACTTCCATTTACTTTCAATGCCTGTCTACTCACCAACATTTCCAAAAGGAAGGTTAGCCAGAACTTGATCTATTAGTAGAGTGACAGGTAGAAAATAATCATGAGTCCTGATGGCCTGATAATCAGGGGAGTTGCCTGGACTACTTGAGAGATGAGTGGATCTTGAAACCAGACATCAAAGCAAAGACCTCAGATCACCACATATTTCTGCATCCTTAGGCAATCATTTTGTATTTTTTTCTATCAATTAACTGATGAATAATAGCATCAATCTATTTTACTTAGTTACTGTGAAGTGCATTCATATTACTGAACATAAAATGTCCCTCAAAGCTTAGAAAGAATATGAAATTAAGGAGGGTAAAAAAAGATAAAAAATAGCATGTACTGGTTTTATTTTAAAAATCAACCTGTAACACAAAGATCTTTTGTAAGAGCAAGTTAATGTTAGAACCATTGGGTTTTCCTCTTCTTGCACTCAGCTATAGCTAGATTTTAATATGTATTGTGATTTGTATTGAAATATTCAACAACCCCGAAGAGAAAGTTCAAATAAGAGTAATCAGGTATTGTACTATGAGAGTCATGGAGAAAGATGAAAACATATATAGAATCTCTTATCCTTAAGAAGATATAAAATATAATTATTATTATAGAAATATTTAACAAACTTCCATAATTCATTAAACATTAATATGTTTAAACAAACTAAACTTATGGTAAACTTTATAATAGCCTTGTAGGCTTCATTCTCTGAGTTGTCATTTTTCTCAGAAAGTTTCTCTCTCTAAAGTACTCTGCCTCCAGTTTCTACTTCCCAGAACCCTCCATCTTCCAATTGTTCTTAATTGCCACCTTGTAGAGTAAGATCCCAGATTTGTTCTCCATCTGCTTCTTGGGACCTGACATTTAAGAATTTTCCCCCTCACAGTCTATTCTGGCTTAGGCCCATAGTTCCTCTTTGTCTAGTTCTTGCTAAACTTCGTCCATTTCTCATCCATTGAGAAAGAAGGGGTTTATCCACCCCCTTCTGGAGGTTTTAGAGGTAAGAGAGGAGATGGGCAATGAATTCCATAGACACAGTTCTCAGTAAGACCAGGATTTGCAGAAAAAATTTGGACTGACACAAGATCTGAACTAGAGAGATTTACTCATCTGAAAGAGAAAGCATATTTCCCTAAGAAAATTTTGTTTACATTTCCTGCCTTTTGTGCATAAAAATTTTAATTTTAATGTTGCATTAATAAGGTTTTTCCTTTATTATTATTTTTAAAAGAGTATAATTAAATATAAGGAAATCTACATGTAATTTTAATAGCCCAAAATTATAATTATTAAATATTAACATTGTTTTCACAAAATTCCAAAATCATATAAAAAATCAGATGATTCTAAATCAATAGATATTTGGCATAAAGAATAAAAAAACTTTAGTTTACAATAATTTTATTAGATTTATTTAGTAAAGTTTCTCTTCCTATAATCTAGACACAGATTGGAGCTTAATCTTTGAAAATTTGGTTATTTTAGTGTTATAGTTTTGAAAATCAAACTTCTTTTATTAATCTCAGAAGTGGCTAAATATAGGGTTTTAAGTGCTCCCTCTTCTCCTTCCTCTTCTCCAAATAAGAAAAGAACTGTGGTATCAGAGGCTATACTTAATTTCTGAGTGCTCAAGATAATGTGACAGAGAAAATTTGTTCTTAAATCTCAATTTTTAAAAGTCTTTCAGCTCTTCCCTCCTCTTAACCAGAAATTAGTACTGACCTTTTTGGTTATGGTTATGGAATTAGTACTAAACTTTTGGTCATGGTTATCAGATGTATATTAAATTCTTTCATCCTCTTGTACTGAGCTTTTGGGAAAACTCAGGAAACTGATGTGGCTTGATATCTGCATTTCTTCTTGTAGCTCTGGACACTGGATTGGAATAATATGGTCACATGTCGCATTGATTTAAGTTCTTCAGTGAAGCTGTGCTGTCTGATATGGTAGTCATCAGCCAGTGTGTCTGTTGAGCATTTGATATGTGGGTAGTATGAACTGAGATGTGCCATAGTGTAAATCATACCAGATTTCACAGAGTTAGTACAAAGAGATTGTAATAATCTCTTTAGTAATTATGTGTTGATTACATATTGAAATGATAACACTTTTCACTATATTGGGTTAAATACATTTATTATTGGAATTAATTTTACTGTTTCAAAAACTTAATGTGTCTGCTGGAACACTTGAAATTACATATGTGGCTTCCATTTGTGGCTCACATTTATATTTCTACTTAACAGTGGTGATCTAGAGCTATTGTGCAGTGAAGCATTTTACATGTTTGTATTTTCTGGATACATTTTGACAGTAAAATGTTCACCGCATCAATTAATTTTGTGGAGGTCTTGTTAAATGTACTATACCTCTGCATCTTCCTAACAGAGAAAGCAACTCAATATAGCATTTTCTTGATAGGTCAATGTCATCATTATGAAGCTCAGTTTTTTTAATGTTGTGTTTTATTGATATTCTCTTGAGTTAGTGAAGCTTATAGAACTATTGCTGTCATATAAAATGGCCCCTGGGTGGTGTGATTATAGTTGGGAATTTGGCTATGTTTTCTCCAATGTTTTTTAATTGCTTCTTAAGCATACCGTTATACTCTTTCCAATGCAACCTGTATGTTCTTTATAATTTATCAAAACCTAACAGTTTTCTAGAGAAAGCGGACAAGCAGCTTATGAGGTTGGTAAGCTTTTTCAGAATTGCGGGCCTTAGAGCACATGACAGGCTCTACTTCTGTAAATGCAGTCCATGAGCCTTATTACAACTGGGTTTCTTGCAAGGCACACATCTTTTAGGCTTCTGGATTAGTGGTTATGAATGAGATATCTGTGGCTGCCAGAAGTCTTACTACTGGTTTGTCACCTGCAGTGTGTGACATTTTTCAATGATATTAGAATCCATGTATACAATTGTTGGGAAAAACCACTTCAAAATATTCAAGGAAGTAATAGGCAGTAGCTAAAATTATTCTGTTGACTCCTGTTTTTTGAGGCTATGCTGTTGGTCCGAGCCACAACTGCTATGTTCAAATGCGGCTAAGCAGGCAAATGTGGAATGAGGTATATACATGTGAAATGTGAACCTGGGTTAGCAGGTATAGCTATTTTGTTTAGCTATTCCCCTGATAGTTTTCTTCACTTTCCTCACATTTGCAGCTAGGGCTAGCCGTGTACCGCTGCTATTTCCCAGCAGTCCAAAGCTCTGTCGCATTGCTTGATGCTGTGCTTTGATAAGTTCTTGTATTTATCCTGCTCACCTTGCTTGTGATTTTTCTGACATCAGCTACCTTACACAATGGCTCCTTGAGTGCCCTGCTGTTTTCCATTCTCTGCATACACGTATTCCAGGGGAACATCAGTATGAAGACTATTTCAGTATCAAAACTGACAATATTTCTTAGGATGCTGGTGAGAAATCCAATTTTTAAGTTAACATTCTTAGATCTGGGAGGTGGTGTTTTTCCCTAACACATAGCCATCTATTATGATCCATGTAACATTGCATTATATAAATCTATTTATGGTAGGTTCTGTCATTTGAGTGAGGCATTCGAGGATGCCCTGTGCTGCCTATGTAATGTTCTCTAAAGAGACACAGTTTATATTCAAAGACACAAGTGGTTTGAAAGTAAAAGCTGGAAAAGCAAACAGTAACCATTGAAGAACTGTAGTGGCTTTATTAATATAGACAAATAGACTTTAAGACAAGAAATAAAGGAAGTATTTCATAATGATAAAACTTTCGATATATCAGGAAGAAACAGCAATTATAAATGTGTAAGTATCTAACAACAGAGCCCCAAAACTCAAACAGCAAAGATAGAGAACGAAAGGATACATAGACAATTCAATATGATAGTGGTTGAAATGTCAATATTCCTCTCTCAGTAATTGATAGAAGAATGAGACAGAATATTGGTAAGGACAATCTAGGCTTGAACAACACTTGAATAAGCAAACAACTTGACATCACATAAAATGCGCCATCCAATGACTGCAGAATATACATTCTTTTCTTTGTTTTTTTGTTTTTGTTTTTTTAGTTTTGAGAGAGAAAGAGAGAGAGAGAGATGTGTCCAAAGAATAGACTCTTCCATAGGTGGAAGTCCCTGGAGGAGGGAGGCTGGCAAGACAGAGGTGGGTTTTTTAAAATTGATTTGAGAGAGAGAGAGAGAGAGAAAGAGAGAGAGAGAGAGAGAGAGAGAGAGAGAGAGAGAGAGAGATTTGTTCCACTTCTTTATGCATTCATTGGTTGAATCTTGTATGTACCCTGGCCAGGGATCAAACCTCTGCAATCTTGGCACATTGGAATGACGCTCTAACTAACTGAGCTACCTGGGCAGGGATACATTCTTTTCAAGTGCACATGGAACTCTGTATGATAAACCATATTATAGGACATAAAATGAGTCTCAAAGTATGTTTTCTGACTATAAAAAATTCAATAAGAAATCAACAATAAAAATAATTTGAAACTTCTCAAATATTTTGGATTTCACAATAACTTCTGGAAAAAGAGTGAGTCAAAGGTGATATCACAAGGTACATTAGATAATATTCTGAATTGAATGAAAATGAAACCATAACATATGAAAATTTATGAAATATAACTAAAGCTGTGCTTAGAGGGAAATTTATTTAAGTGCTTATAGTCTTATAGTAGGAAGGAGAGATCTAAAATCAATAATCTAAGCTTCTGCTTCAAGAAACTAGATAAAGAAGACCATTTCAAACCTCAAGAAAATAAGTGGAAGGAAATAATAAAGACAAGATATAAAATAAGGGGAATAAAAATAAGAAAAACAAGAGAGAAAATCTATAAAAACCAAAATTGGTTTACTTAAATGATAAAAAAATCAGAAAATATTTAGCTAGACTAACAAAGAGGGGACAAAAGAGAGAGAAATGACAAATTATCAAAATCACAAATAAAAGGGAAAACATCACCACAGACCCTTCAGAAATTAAAAGGATTATATGCGAAGTAATTAGACAACTTAGATGAAATGGTTAATATCTTGCACAGAAACTTATACAACCATTTCAAGAAAAATATGGAAACCTGAGTAGACCTGAAAAGCCTAAAAAGATTGAATTAGTAATTAAAAATCTGCCTATAAAGAAAAGCCCAGGCTTAGGTGGCCTCACTAGTAAATTTTATTATACATTTGAAGAAGATACAATATCAAACTATACAAGTGTTTCCAGGAAAAAGAGGAGGAGGAAACTGTTCCCAACTTGTTCTATGAGGCAGGTATTAGTGTGAAACCCAAGCCAAACAAATTATCACAAGAAAACTATAAAGCTATTATTTCTAATGAACATAAATGCAAAAACTTTTAACAAAATATTAGCAAATTGAAACCAGCAAATATATATGACTAGGTAGGATTTATGCTGCCTGGAATGCAAAAATGATTTTACATGAAAATCATTTGAATATAATATACCATATTAACAGAAAAAGGAAAAAGCTACATAAGTTTCTCAGTAAACACAGATAAAATCTTTGACAAAACCTGGTAGCCATTTATAATAAAAACTCAACAAATTCCTCTACCTAATAAGGGCATGTATGAAAAATCTACAGGTAACATTATACGTCTTTGTGAATAACTAAAAGCTTTTCCACTGAGATTGGGAATAAGGCAAGAATGTTCGATCTCAGCACTTGTATTCAACATTTTCCTGAATGTTCTAGCTGATGTAATAAAGCAAGAAGAATTTTTTCGTATGTAGAGAAACCTGAGATTGATTGTATGTTCATATGTATGTATGTATGTATGTATGTATGTGTTAAGACTAATAAGTGATGTTAACAAGGCTGCAAGATACAAAATCAATAGAAAAATCAATTTTATTTCTTTTTTACTAGAAATGAGACACCTGAAAATAAATTTAAGAAAGAAATTCCATTCACCAAAGTATTAAAAAGAAAAATTTCTTAGGAATAGATATAATGAAA
>PVJD01013747.1:0-32463 GCA_004026545.1 Mormoops blainvillei | reverse complement strand
GAGGGGACGGAGGGGAAGGCTGCCGACAGGCAGGAGAGACGGAAGGAGGTTCAGAAGTAGCTAGTTTCAGAGGAAATAAAAAAAAAGCACCATGCGAGGGGTCCTTGTGAAAATAGGAGTGCTAAAGGGATTAAGAAGTACAAACTGCCAGTTATAAAAATAGTCGTGGGGATGTAAAGTACAGCACAGGGAATACAGTCAGCATTATAATAACTACGTGTGGTGCCAGGTGGGTACTAGACCAATTGGGGCGATCACTTCATAAGGTACATACATGTGAAATCACTATGTTGTACACCTGAAACTAATGTAACATTGTATGTCAGCTGTAATTGGAAAATAAATTATTTTTTTAAAGGGGGTACTTGTGAAAATAAAAACGCTAGAGCTACTTCTGACCGACCACGGTAAAAGCAGGGAAATGAGGTGACTGTGAGAACAGTGATAACTTTGAGGGAAAATCAGAAGAGGGATCTGGTTTCAGGAAATGCATAGCTTGTACTGCCTGTAGAGCTTTATACGTCATAGAATTAAAATAGAAGAATATTATATCAGTATATTTTATTTTTAAAGTTACTTTTCTCCTGTTTTCCTCAAGCTTTTATAACTATATGCTATAGATTAGACCAGATGATATGTTTCTTTTGCTCTACAGGGCAAGAGGGGGGAAAAAAGAGTTAGAAACATATTTGGAAAGAAACTCAAATGAGAACACTCATAGTCCTTACAAGAGTGCCGGTCAGTCACCTTTGCTGGGCGGGACCACTGGGGGGAGCCAAAGAGCAGCCACAGCAGCAGCACTTCTGATGCGCACATCCCTTCTGGGATCCATAAAACGATGCGTGCAAAAAAGATGTGGGTGTTTCCACGGGAAGTGCGAGGATGCAAGTTGTTCTCTTGCTGGCGTCTTTGTAGTCCATAAAAATATAAATCTGGATATATACCACTAAGAGTCTTCTGCAAAGTCAAACACATCAAGAACGCTAGATGCCATTTCCACTGAAGTAGCTGTCTGTCCTGGGAGGCTGGGTTGGGGGAGCGGGGAGGCTTTCCGTGGTCTTTGCTGGTGGCCTCAGCCTGTTCCACGGTGTAATGGAAGGTCTGGTCCTGTTCAGGGGAGCCTATTCTCCCTGCCAGACCAGCACAGAAAGCTATTTTACTTCAATTGTATTGCTTCGGACAGTCTGCAATCACAGTGTTTATTCCACGACTTCTTTCATCTTCAGTGTTTACACAGCAGGTGAGTTTTCTTTAGTGACTTGTGAGTTGGTTGTTGTTACAGTTTCCCTTTTTTAAAGAAGAGTCTTTCTTCCAAGAAAAAAGGGTTTTGATTCTCACTGGAAAGAAAGACAGGGGACCCCAGCCTGTGGACCAAGTGTTCAGATGCGTTTTAAGAGGGGGGCCCCTGGATGCTGCTTGTCACATGGAGATTAGACACTCTCTCCAGCATGGGGACGGGCTGGCATCGGCTGAACAAGCAACTGCTTGCCTGCCTGTCTTCCTCCGGCCAAATAAAGGCCCAGAAGGAACAGCTGCCAGCCGAGAGGAATGCGAGAAAATCGGAGATTGATTTGAAATAGGATCGGGAAAAAGGCAGAAGAATGAATTTCAGACTTTTCAAATATTCCCTTTTCAGGCATGTGTCACTGCTGTCTCTGCTGGGGGAGATGATGTTTAGTTTTCATTCCCTTGCGAGAGGGAAGAGGCGGCACATTCAGTACAGGTAGCAGAAAGACCTGCAGTCGGTTAATTTCTTCCTAATTGGCGGACATGAAAAAGGAAGTGAAAAATCATAGACGTTTTAACTCTAGGCTCAGGAAAAGTAGGTTTTCATTTCCTGTTAGCGGCAACGCAGTGATATTAATTATGTGCCACACTGACCAGCGGGGGCTGGGCATTCCGTGTTTGACTGGGAAGGTCACAGGGACTCTAATTTGCTACTGACAGCGGTTCTTTCGCTTTAACACATGCCTACAGGCAAATCATAAGACCTCTCTCTGCTTTGCTGAAGGCAGTGAGGGTCAAGTTAACAATATTTAGGGTCACTGAAAAATAGGGGAGATGGCTGTCTTGGGCTCATACCAGCTTCCCTGCAAGAAGGCAGTGAGTCTAAGCCCCTCTAGGTGCTCACATTTGGTGATGACTCCTGACGTCTTTAGGCAGGAAACTGGCGTCGGGCGCTAACTACATTTGCCAAGCGCCTCCTGCTGGTGGACGCCTTACCTGAAGTTGTCGCTAGGATGCAGAGGCATTTGAAGAGAGAGGCCTTGCAAGACAGGTAACTGAGCGAGGAAGATAAACACACGTGATTGGCACCGACCATGTGATACCAAACATATACTAATACAGCTCACACATGCTCTTACATCTCTCGACCGTAAAAAAAACAAAACAAAACCCACCATTGCTATTTTTAGGAAGAAAAGAACCTCTTACCTTCCACAGGCACTGGAATGTGATCTTAGCACATGGAATGTTAATGTATGGAGTAAAAAAGAAAGATGGAAATGGCTGTTTTTAAAAACCACGTCTGCATTAACATGTCAACATTTGGAAATAACTAAGTAGGCCCTTGAACTCATCCCTCAAAATAAACAGCGAAAAGCTGGATCCCGTGAATCAATCGCTGATAGTGGACGGACAGGCGACAGCACAAGCAGGACAGTGGGAAACCAAGGTCGAAAGGAGAAACACATGAAGGAAAGACTGAATTTAAATATCCAACCACTGAAGACGATTAACCTAAGACATGAAAGAAACTGGGAGAAACTCCTGCGTGGCTATTAATAGAATTCAAGAGACATGGGAGGTCTCTTTGTTGGCAGGGGGAAGTGGGGGCCCAGCTAAGATGGACCAGGCCACGCAGCCAATCAGAAGAGCCGTGTCTGGAACCCAGACTTCCCGATTCCTAGAGAATTTGCAGTGAAGTGGAGAATTCCCCGAAGGGTGGGCTGTGATATTTCTTCCCTGGTTTCAGCATGCAGCCTATTGAAGCTACGTTGTCCCTTTTAGGTTCTTTTTTGCAGTGAGCTCATTTTATCGTTGGCCTCAGTGGGGCCGATTCGAGTAATCAAAGGTGAGGACAAAAAGATACCTGCATATCTGAATGACAGCCGTGAATTTCCCTGACACTGATTATGACACTACATGTTTTTATTAAAATTGCTAGACATAATCACCACGCAGTAAAATAGGCTTTTTATAGAATAAATACTTAGCTATAATTTAGGACCTTTCTCGCTAATCACAAATTGCCGTTAATCACAGCGTAATCCAACCGCTCTTTTTCAGTTAGAAAATTCCTCATTCTAACCATCCTTCTGAAACCCTGCCAGAAATTCCTTGGAGATAAATTTACCCGACATCTATTCTAGAATACAACCAAAAAAGGTACAGTTGTTCAACGCAGACTTGTACCGAACTATGAGAAGCTTTCTCCTTCTCCTGGCTGCTTTTATGTCATCTGAACTAAAGCCATCTTAGACGCTGGAGTTAAAGTGCCACCGTGATATATCGATCTAATGAGTAATATTATGAAATTAATTCTAAAATACTCCAACTTGTTCTGCCTTCATCTGTAAAATTCATTTGAACGATCACATTGTGCAAACCTTTTGCTGAAGATCTTGCAAAGACCTTTGGCCAAAAATAATATAGGGCTCTACCTGTTTTCACAATGATCACCATTTTGAAGTCCAGGGGCCACAGGGGTGGTAGGCTCTGGGAGACTCCGACAGCCTGGTGACACTTGCCTTTTGTCTGTCATGGCCCCAGGAGTTATATTCTCCTTGCTTAGCGTCAGTTAAGTAAGTGTCCTTGTTTACCTTTCAGTTATTCTAGATCTTCGGAAAAACCTCACCCCCTTTGCAGCAGCCCTTCTAAATAAAAGTGACAGTCCCAAAGTTTGCTGTCACTCGGAGGCTGAGAGCCCCCACAACTAGAGACACCTTTGTTGGGGCTTTTCTTACCCGACAGCCTCTGTCTCTGCCTGTTTTTAAAACAAAAATACCTGCCTCCCGCCCCTTTTTTAAAGAACTCAATTCTTCTCCCATAATACATACCGTGTGTCAGCGGGATTTCCCGTGAGCGGCCAGAGCCGCCCCTAGCAAGACCCTGAGCCCACTTGGCTTTTTATAAACCAAGACAGACCCCAGATAGAAATTCGCCTAAAAGAATCAATGTATCTGCCCCTACTGAGTATTTTAAATAATGGAAATAGAGTTTTGTACACTAGTTTTCAAGGAGTCGTGCTCCGTGAGGTTTGAAGAAGGCATTTCCTGTGACAGCACCTAAGGGGCTTCAGGCACAAAATATGCATTCCATAAATGAGTCAAATTCAAACCTCAGACTTTTGAAGGGGAAAAAATACCGGGTTCCGAGTGACTGTTCACTTGCTTTTCAACCCCCATCAAATCTGACCTTCACCCCATTACCCTGCCGGAAATTATTCTCCTGTAGATGGCACATTGGTCTTCCTGCCAATTTTAAGAACGTTACATCAGTTGTCATGAGTATTAGTTTGTGACCTTGGCCTTGGCCATCACCCACCTCATTCCCTGCCTCGGTTCTTGAAAGCTCTCCTCTGGGGCTTCCTTGTGGGGCTAGACGGCCGAGCCTCTCCAGCCGCCTCCATCCCGCCTTTGGCTTTGCCTTTGCCCCCCCTCCGTCGGTGCCCGAGCTTCCCCTGTGTGAGCTCCGTGTGGAGACGCCCGCCGGGATTTGGCTTTGGCCCTGTGCTTCCGTGGTCTGCTCCTTCCTCTCTTCTCACCTGCTCTCGTAGTGCTCCTTCGTCTTCTGTCATAAATGTCACTGTTATGGAGTTGGGTTAGCAAAGGCATGTTACAGCACTAAATCCTAAGTCCCTTGTTGCCATCTCTCAACTCCTTGCTGGCACCTTCAAAGACTGACATCCAATGACGTGCTCGCTTCGTTCTGGCTGTCCTCTCTGTCTTCTCACGGAACTCCCTTCCAGTCCTGGGCCTACATCTCTAAATCTGGAGCCCGACAGCCCGGGCCTGTGACTCTCAGCTCCACCCCTCAAAAGGCTGTTTTCTCTGCAGACGTCTACCCAGCAGACAGTTTCGCTTCACCTCCAGCCATCGGTGGATCACCAATTCTTGGTGTCTGAACAAACAAAAGGAAGACTTTCGAGAAATGTATTTAATTTCAAAGGTATATTGCCAAGCTTTTTGGCATTTAACGGAAATTGTGTTTTTGAGAATTAAGTGCATTGGGTGTTAGTGAATGGAATGATGGTTGGAAGCAAACACTTTGAATCGAAGAAATTGCTCCACGGTTGAAACAATTTAGTCATTTTTACTTATCACATTAAACGTGGACTGTCCGCGGACCCCCAAATATACTCTCGTTTACAAAGCCTAAAAATAACTTGAACCCCCAATAAGTTGCCAAGCATTGACAAACACTGCCCTCCTCGGGTGGGCCTTGGAATTAGCCTCACTGCTTGCAGACCTTGCCTTCAACCTGCTCCCTCTCCCTTGCCACCCTCTCCCCCTGCCGCCCCGTGCCTCCCCGGGCATGGAGGTCAACTCCCAGAACAAGGCTTCGATGTCCACTCTGCTGCAGGTGCCCTCTGACATGCATTGGACATCCGGTGGCTTGACTTCAGTCCTCCACTCTCACTTGTCCCCAGTTCCTGGCATGCCCACCTCCAGCTAACTCTGGCCAGCCATCTGGAATTCTCCCGAAGCTCTGCCCTCCTGCCCCTGCCCTGCGCTCACCATGAGGGAGGAATGGCCGCCGTCCTCGCCCCCTGCCCTCCCTCTTGGACTCTCGCCAGCCTGGGGCCGAGGCTCCCTAAGCCGTTTGGATGCAGAGCATTGCTTGATTGCCCCCCTGCAAGGAGCCCAGACCTCATCACACATCCCAGATCCTGCCGCCTCCTCCTCCTCGCCGGCCCAGGCTGCGGAGGACCCAGCATGCTCCTGCCAAGGTCACCCGAATTAGGACAGAAATAAGAACCAGCTCTTTTGACACATAACAGACTTGACATGGGAGCTCTAAAGAAAGAGTCTTAGGTCTTCATCAGGGATCCGATTTCAGAAAGCATTTGTGTTTTTGGTGAAATAATTTAACACCTTTAAAAATAAAGAGAACGTACCTTTTAGAAAGGATTTGGGATGTGGGTCATTTCAGAGAGTTGTGAAATATTGCAATAAATAGCTATATTGTGGGTGGATGTTTCTGTAGGTTAAATCAAAGTTTTACCTAGATGTTATACTAGTCTTTTGGATTTACTGTAGACATCTGTGAAAAATTATGAACTGGCCTTTGTTACAAGACTTTCATTTTTTCAAACCTTTCCTTCTGTTCCAGTGTAAATGATAATTGGACTTTATTGGAAAAGGACCCAGAAATATGATTTCAAATAGTTTTATGTTAGCTTATAACAGAGTCCACATAACTGGTAGAGGCTTTGGTGCTACCGACAAAATAACACTGCGAAACAGGATAAAACCTAAAATTTCATTAACAGCGCGTAACTAAACCGATTATATGATCATTATGTACCGATTGATATCAGTGTTCTGTGACTATCGTGACATAAGCGGTTCCTGTGACATATTTGTTATTTAAAACCCCAAAAGTGTTTACAAATACACGTGTAATTGTTAACAAAGTCCATTTAGATGAACTAAATTGTGGAGTGGCATATATACAGAAACACACGCATATGCATACGTACTAATGCCTAAGTCAGGTTTCCAGGCGTATTTATCAGCTAGTTCCAAGGTCCCAGCTTGCAGGGAGCATCAATGTGTGTATTGCTTGCTACCGTAACTCCTAACTCATACGGTGACCTCAAAACACAGGAGGAACCAGCTCCTGCGCCTTTTTTTGTTTCTCCTCTCAAATCAACAATTTATCATTTTTGAAAATAGAATATTATGATGTTTTCAAGTCTCTGGCGTGGCTTATCCGGATCTCCTTGATTTAGAACATGAACTGCCCTACTGCCAGTTTAGACTACTGAGTCGGTGCTGAGTAATCAGAGAAACGGTTTTAGCGGCAGGAACAGGACCCGGGGCTGAGCCTGGAGCCTGGCGTTCGCCAGCTGTGTGTGCGTGTTAGTCACCACTTCAAGCTCCAGTTTCCTCCTCTGGTGAATGGGATGGTGATATTGTTTTCTCATAGGGCCTTAGATAAATAAGAAGAATACTACGTGTCAGGTGCTCAGCATAGGATGTCGTGCAGAGCACTCGGGGTTAATAGCATATGCTCAGTGTAGCTGAAGTGTTTGATTTGGATTTTGTATTAGCATCTCTGACAATACAGATTTGGTCCTTCCTCATCAGCAGGCAAAGTAATCATCCCACTTCGGGTGAAACCCTGATTTTTCATCAGGGTTTTGGTCTAAGCAGAGAGAGGTCGGAAGAGCTGTTAATATTAAAGCTAAGTTGGTGCCTGTTTGAAGTAACAGCTCATTCATGAACTTTTTTTTTTTCTAAATACAGATTGCTTTGATTGGGTTTGATTCGTGCATTTTTAAAACGATTCCTTGTGGTGTGCAGTCATTAGCCGTTTATACCTAAAGAACTGAACTCAGTTGAGTAAAATTCATTGAATAGTGCAGGTATGATTCCATGTGGTTATTTATTCAAAACTTAAAACAGCCACAGAATTCAACATATTTGATAGTGTCTGCTCATGGAACTGCAGGGAATTCTGCAGATCTTCGACAAGAAATGCTTAAGTTATAGAAGGCAGTGCCCATGAAGCTAATTATCCCTGACGTCATCAACATGGCAAACTGTAGTAGATGAAAATAGGAGTGTAATATGTGCCTTATTCCATGTCTCTATAGAACTCTTTAGTGGACTCCTATATTGAAAAGGTGGCCGTGATTTAATGCATGGAAGAGTCTGCCACAAAACCTGGAGTCTCTTCTTGGGAAAATAGATGTATATGGAAACCATCCTTCTCTGTTCAGCGGTATAAAGCCACGTCTCTCCTTCTTCCTCCCCGTGGGCTGCTGCTGCAGCTCGGCTGTATTCAAAGTAAGCCCTTGATTATCCTCAAGGGATACTTTGTCCAATTTGAAAGTAATTAGTTTGTATTCAGAAAGGAACTATATATACACGTAGAATATTCCAATATCATCCAATATAAAAATTTGCCTAACCTGTATCTGATAGTTATAGATGGGCATTGCTTAATTAGCATTTTAAATTGGAATTTTAATAAATGCTATCAATCAGTGACCAATTTACATAGCATTTATCTGGGGAAATAAGCATGCCAAAAACCAGTCTTCTTGAGATTTGTCTTGACCTAGTGATTTAAGATTTTAAAGCCTTTCATTCTTCCATTAGAACGTCATCTTTCTATCTTCTAATGCTCTGGTCCAAATCCAGACCTTCTGCTGGGGTCATCAAAAATCCAGGGGTACACGTGTCTGAAGCATCAACAAGCCCCCAGGTCCTGGCAAATTCTAACCATGCAAACTTCTACCTATTTAATTCTTTTAAGATTCCAAGTGAACAACACCTACTTATAGTTTGGCCAGAATAGTTATAAAGGGTTTATTTGCAATTCAGGCAACCTGCCCCCTGCAAGAGTCACACACATCGCAATGACCCATGAAATGACCCTTTTCAAAGTATTTTGACTTAGGAAGATGTTTGCTTAAGAACTTAGAAGTCTCTCAGCGCCCTGCAAAATATCTATTGTTCTATTTTTTGACCCAATTTTACTAAAGAGAATTTCAAAACCCCAAAATAACTTATAGACTGTGTCAAAGGAATGTTTAAATAATTTTTATGTTATCTTATTCTTGTCCTAATTAAAGGGGAAATATATCGATCATTCAGGGAAGAATAGACATGGTTTGGATAATCATGTTGTAATAGCATGTGTTTGTAAGTCACGATTTTCAAAGAGCCATTGTTATTGGGGGGAAAAAACCCATTAAGGTGACTTTGCTTACACACTGAGAGTAACATATGACATTTCCATGTATGATGATGGATGTGTTAGATGGTGATGAAAATTGAGAAGCAAAAGCATCCACCGAGAGGCAGATGAACTGTGTTCGCGTTACTGAAGCATTACATGTGAAAGGTGACAAAGTCAAGGTGGAGGCAGTATGCTAAAGAGGAAAAAGAAAATTACTGTTATTAAATCATGGCAGTGAGAAAAGAATATGGTCTTTATTTGATCTTATTGATAAAGGGAGAACACTAATTCTTGCAAGTATTAATTTTTTGGTTTGGTGTGAGTCTATATTTAGATGACAGTTAAAATGTGGAATGACAGCTAGTAATATAAAGATCTGTTGATTGATATCGGTATTGCAATGTAAAGGGCTCCTTGTTTTCTTCTTGTTTATGTATAAAAATACTTGAAGGGTTTGGAGAAACTGAGGGAAAACAGTGGTGAATCTAAAAATTCACCAACGTTCATTCACTTCTCAGTTTAATGGAGGAAGAAGCTGAAGGGGGTGGAATGTTCTAGAAAAAAAGACATTAAAGAAAGGAGGGACGTTGGCTTGGAGGCACTGCAAAAATAATGATAAAAGTGGAACTGGAGGGGACAAAAAGACCATTTTTATATAAAAATTTCAGTACCGCAATATTGAAGTATCCTTTATTTAAAAGTAAAGCTAGTTGGAGCGCCACGTTAGCCGTTGCAGATCAGGATTGTCCAGCTCAGACCACCTGACCTCATGCCGCCAGCCCCGGGAACCTTCTTCCCTCCCGGGGGAGCGGGCCTGGCTCTCTCCTTAGCGTGGATGAGGGTCGGAAACCGCCGCGAGAACGAGGGGGACTCCGAGCAGCCCCCGCCTCGCAGCCCAGGCCAAGGGCCGAGCCGGGCGGAACGGGTCCCCGCCGCGTGCGCCAGCGACACCCCCGCACCCGCAGCGCCTGCCCCGCCACGCGCGTCCTCAGGCCCCGGTCAGCCGCCCCTGCCGCCTCCGGGACCCCCGCCCGCCCGCCTGTCCCCGCAGCGTGTCCCGCGAGCGGCGGGACGTAGTCGGGCCGAGAGCCGGGTCTGGCGGCCACGCTCCCGCGCATGAAGTCAACATCTCAGCTGGGCGGTGCGTGAAGGGGTGGCCGAGACGGGGCCGGACTGATTCCTGGGCCGGGGGAGAGGTTCTTCTCGTAGCGCTTACGGAGAAAACGTGTCCTGCAAAACCGACAGCGACCTGCAAAACCACAGCCGAGGATATTGCTGGTTTACGGTCTGCGTGTGTGTGCGCGTGTGCCCTGCCTCCTGGCAGGGGCTTTCAAGCGTGCCTGTCCCCAGCCTCCGGTGCGGCTTCTCCTCCTGGCGCGGGGCACGGCTGCTCCGGTGCCCGGGCGTGCGTGAGTGTGCGTGAGTGTGTGTGCGGTGTGTGCTGTGTGTGCGCGTGTGGAAGGAGGGGTCCGGCGGCGGCGGCGGCGGCGGCGGCCCGGCCCGGCGCGAAGGGGTTAAGCGCCGCCGCCGCCCCCTCCGCGGCCGGTGTAAACAGAAGAGCCTCAGCCTATCATGTCTGGCTGCCGCCCGCAGCCGGAGCCCCGAGCCCGGCGCTGTAACACGAGACGTTCCAGACCGAGGCAAGTTGGCAGCGCCGGGCTCGGCTCCGCACGGCCACAGCGAGGGCGCGCCGCGGCCAGGTGGGTGCGCGGCGGCGGGCGGCGGGTGGCGGGCCCCGCGGGCGGCCTGGGCGGACCGGCGGCTCCGTGCGCGGCTCCCCGCGGGCCCGGTTGCTCGGGCGCTCCGGAGACGGCGGCCGGGGGGCCCCGGTTCTCCCCGGTGCTGTCGGAAGGGGAGGAGGCTCCGCGCGGTGGACTCGGTGCCGAGGCAACTTAGCATCTGAAATGAGATGGCTTTTTAACCCCTGAGGGGCCAGATATAAGGCTGGAGAAGCGGCGAGGGCTGAACTTTCTCCAGCACTCCGAGTGGTGCAGGTAGCCGCGGGCGGAATGGAGTCTTTTGTTCCTGGTATTTTTAATTAGCTGGATTTCTTTTTTTATGAGTAGGGTACAGCCGGAATCCAGGAGGTAAAGGTCTCTTTTCCTGCAGTCTGTGACTTTGCCGATGTCTCTGGTTGGATTTGTTGTGAGCAAATCTTAACAGGAGTGATTTTGGGTACTTTGTGTCTGAGATGTTTAAATATCTGCATTGAGCTGAAATTAATCAGCCCTTTCGCCCCATTAACTAAAATCTATCATACGAATTGCTTAATAGGGAAAAAGGTACAAAATAATCTTGCTAGTTAAAGGAGATTTTCTCCTGCGGAATACTGAGCGTGTGATTTTTGTCAAGAGAGCGTTTTATTAGGCAGAGTCTGTAAAAGAAACCCAACTTTACCGTTGTCCAGCCATGCAGGTTCCCCCTGCGGAAGAACTTGGGCACCGTCTAGAAAGTAAGAACCATTTTACCATTTATGTGTGTGATTATTAAATCATGAAACAAAGGTCAGTGCCAGCTTTCAGGATGAGAAACCCCGGTCGCCCTGCCCGTGCTGGCGTCCCTTTCTCAGTGGAATATCTCATACATGATATGCACAGAATATGTGTGTCCGAGTCACAAAGTCACTCTGTCTCCCGAAAGCCTTCTATAATCAAATTCAGTGCCATAAGATGGTGTCGTTGAAGATTTGATCCCCTTCCACTGAAGTGGAAATACTTTCAGTAATTGAAAGCAGATTCACGTCTGGAGTTGTACAAGCCAAGGTTTTCATTTTTAAAATAAACCTTTTGTTCTCTGGTTTAAAATGTTGCATAGAGCCATCCAGAGACCTCTATGTGCTAATTGTTAAAGTAGTCCTTAAGAAAGGAATGAAACTATCCAGAGGAGGCATTTTAGAAATATAGCTAACTTCCTAAGCCCTCCAAGACATTTTAGTACCGCATATATGGTCTTTGCCACACATTTCTTGTATCCCCCACCCACCCCACAGCGGACTCCCAGGCATTAAAATGGAACTCTAGTGTTCAAAACCCCCAGACTCGGAGCAGAGCCTACCTGTCTTAAGAGGTTAAAGAGATTAAGAAATTTCGGTGCTATCCCATTGTGTACTGTGATTTAGACAACTTGGTGGTAAATTTGAAATCAAGCATAAAGTGTGTTTCATTTAAAGAGATGCTGATCATACACTACTGGTACACTAAAACTTAACAAATGTGATTGCAGGTGGTTAACCTGGTTCTTGCCTTATGTTTGGAGGCTACGTTTTAAAAGCTTGGGGGAAAATGGGCCATTAAAGACTGAAATTAGGATGCATTCTAGACAAAGAGGGAGGCACTTGATCTCTCATTAGCTGTGCAGATAGAGAAGAATGGTGATATGTGTCGCCTGCAGACGTGAAAGCTAAAATGAATTGCGTAATCAGAAGGAAAAAGTTAGCAGAGTTGTACTTTTAACAGTGATAATTGAGATCAGACAAAAATTGCAATATTCCAGATATTTTTAGTTGCTAGTGTCTTAAACCTGTTGTACTGATTATCAAGAAGATGTGAAAGGACATATTTGCAGAGTAAAACATGGCAGTTTGGTTTCTTAAAAACTACTAGGTAGCTCCCTATCTTACCTTGTTTCCTTGTCTTCCTGATAATTAATCCCTTGAGCACATTAAAATAAATGTGAAGTGAATGACTTGGTCATGATTTTAGTGATGTTATTAACATTTCTCACGTGAAAGTCTTAATCCATAAAATCAATATTTAAAATTTTAGCCAGTCTTTAACTACCAAAAAAAACAAAAACAAAACAAAAATCCTGACCACATTCGGGCTGTGCCGCATCACATTTCTTAGCTCTCAGTGGCCTACTGTGTGGCATAATAGAATTTAATTCTCCTCAAAGATTCAGTGAAAGGGAAGGGACTTCACGTGGACCCCTGTAGATGTTTCAACACTGATTTTCAGTGTAAGAGCCTTCTCCCAACATTTAAACGAACCTTTTCTGCAGCTTCTATTTACTGTTAGTTTTTATGTCCTTCCATTTTTTAACTTGGGGGGGGGGGGGACAGGGTCTTCTGTCATCTGAGATAATACATTCAATTTATCACGGGACTCCTTTCTTTCATAATGTAGGAAAGTGCCAAAGGAGGCACTGTCTAAACACGGTGATCTCGATAATTAATGCCAGAAAATAGATTAAAATGCTGTATTCCAGGTATTCATTTCCTTAAAAGGGCCACCAGAACAGTGTTGCTAAGCACCAGTCACTACTGCAAGTAACAGAAAATGACCCAAATTAAAAAACCCGTTCTAGGCTGTATTCTTGCATTTTCTAAAGTGCATTTCAAAAGGTTTAACAAGACTCATTCAATTAGTGGAGGAAAAAAAGATCTATTTTCAGCTCTGATCAGCAATTAAGAGATGGGGCTCTGGAACATCAGTCTCTTTATGTTTATAATGTATTTTGTTTGCTAGACTTTAAACAATTGTGAATAGGTATTTTTAACAAACCACCTTTCTAACAATTCAAATGTAAATGCTAAATAAGGAAAAGTGTATGCGTTCGAAAATTTTAACTAAATGCGTCATTTAGATTAACTTTTCCTTCATTTTAGAAAAGTTCCCACTTTACACTCCCGTGGTATACTGGCGCTTTACTGTGGATTTCCTCCCGTGTCTTTGTGCAGATACACGGGTATGTGTGCTGCTGTACGTCCGTGCATATGTAGCTGAAAGGATAGCATGGCAGCACTCATTTTCTTATCCTTAGGTAGGAGTGGTTTAGTGCTGAACATTTGAGAAATAGGATATCCTTCCTTAAGGATGTTAGGATGCTGTGCATCTGGTACCGTGAAGGAGAGAGAGTGATACGACCGAGTACGAATGTAAATAAGTGAAGTAGAGACATTACTGGTTTGGTTTTGTTTGTTTGTTTGTTTGTTTGTTGACCATAAAGTGATCGATCCTCTTCTGGGGTAGACCAGAACTTGTAAGTAATGATGGCTAAAAACCTAAGTCACAACTATTGGATGTTTAATGAGTTTGATTTCCAATGACCTGCTTCTTGGCTCATGCAACAGCAGTCACCAGGACAAGTTGTGGAACTTCCTGCGGAGAGAAGGGCCTGGAAGGATGAGAACTGTCCGAGGGATAGGAGGGACGGGCAAGAGGCTTCCCACAGGCCGAGGTTCGGGCAGGTAGTGAGATTGTTGCTATGTTACATTGATCTGGACAAATCCAAAAGCATATAATTATAAATATTAAGTTATGAACCCTGCATGCTACTTTGGCTATACGTGAAGTGATTCCATATCCTCAAACACTGAAGATTTTAAAGCAGAAATTACTCTAAAAGATATTTTACATTAGAAATTCATTATTTTTATTCATCCGATTGGTTAGGTTGCTTGGCATTAGAGATTTCTCTAGTAATAAGTAATATAAAATGAATGAAATTTGTATGACTTTTATTGTAGTCTTGTCTAAAATGAAAAGTTGTTGTAATATTTATGTCTAAGGCCTTTTAACCTGAATTGAGGTCTCAGATTAGAAATGTGTTGTTTTCTGACATGTCAAAATTTGTATTTTCCATAGGTAATGACAATTTGATGTCTAGAAATTATGTGATTATACTTATTGCTAGCAGGTTTGAAATGGTATGCATTTCAATATTGAAGAAATCAGTTGTTTTAAAGTTGGTGTTAATATTTTGAATTTAGTCGTAAACCTAGCTGTGAAGTTACAGATTCTGTGAGTTTAAGTTTTGCAATATCTGCTCTTAGTTTTTACAGTAGGGTAGAAACCATTCCCTCTTTGGCATCCCAGAAACAAGGCGTGCCACAGATAGAATGATGATGGGTTCATTTTACAAAGGAAGACCAGTAATTGAAAAGGACACACTGATATTGCGGGCCCTTCACATCTAAAAAACAGATTTGGGTACCCACATACTGTACTAGTTAAGAGAAAAAGAGTTTCTCTCTCAGGAATTCCTGTGTCCCTTTCTCAATATGCAATGTTGTTTCACATAAACATGTTGCTTTATTCATTTAGAGGGCAGGACGGATTCTAGATCACACCAAAATAATTAATATAGAACTAATGCAGAAAAACACATTGGTTTTTCTTATTTACATATATCAACCTCTAATTTTTAAAAATTAAAGTGATGTGTGGGAATTTCAATGAATTCTTTTCATGTTAGTTTCTGGAAAACATCCCCCCACCCCGGTCCCGCCCCGGCCCCCCCCCCGCCCCCCCGCCACCTGGTGTTAAACCATTTCCAGCAGAGAGAAGACCTGCTATCTAGAGACCTATAAAATGTACTCTGGAACTCTTTGCATGCCTTTTTTTTTTTATCTTTTAAATAAAACAAAATTACCCCATACAACAAATTTAACATAGTTAATCTTTATCATTCTTTAGTCATTATTTCATTTTACCTCCTGCTTAAATGTTGTACGTTAGCGAAGATGACACCTGGCTGCAGTCTTACAAGTATATTTGCCTTTCTGTTCCTGTGATAGTCGGGGGCAGTGTGCATCTCCTTAATTATCTTTGTCCAAGGAGGTGCCGAAAGGCCAGGGTAGTTAAACAAGTCCATTCGGATTGGTGAGGTCGAAGTCAGATGCGAGGAAAGTGGTCAAATGCATTATCATCTTAATCAGCCCATCTCAGTGAAGCGACCTTGATGGAGGTGGACAGAGCCATTTGGCTATTTGACGACAGCCACCCCCGCTTGTTCCAGCACTGACAGATTTTTTTAGATACCACTTTGTCATATTTCTTCCTTTTTGTCCTCAAATATGATTTCCTCAGATTGTACCCCATCGACATGAAGATGGACGCTCAAATCCATTTCTTTTTAATGATAGTAGGTTTTCCTTCATAAGTTTATTTCCTACATTGATATATATGGAAATAGACCTTCATTAAAAATTAAGGTGATCAGGCTGGCCGACCATTCCATATTTGCTTTTAAGAATCTTTTCATGGTCGTGATTAGTCCCTTTGCAAAGAAGTTCTTTTCTGCTCTTTTTCCAATTGTTTAAGCTATTAAGAGGGGAGACTTGCCAGCCTCGATCCTCGCAGTGGGAATAATGGTTAGCAGGTGCCTAAGCACGTTTACTGGAAGGTTATTCAAGTTTTAGTAGCTCTGTGGCTGCTATTTCAGAGTCACCACTTCCCCTAAAATGTGAAAACAAAACCAAAAGATATGTACTTTAGTTTTTTTTTTTAAACTTTATGGCCAGTATTTCCCTTGTGATGTATTTTATATCCACTCCATTAAAATGGAGTTTTTGCTAAATATTTGAACAAGCATTGTGTAATAATAGGAAGAGTTTTATTAAACACAGTACAAGATCTAACCTTCTGGAAAACTCCAGCTAAAACAGTTAGGTGCTGCGTGCCAGGTTTGTGTTTTCCTGGGCACAGCTGCCACACATTCCTGATGCGAGTGCCGCTTACGTTTTACTTTTCACTGAGATCTTTTTTATTACAATTAGTCAGAACTCAGTTCCAGTCTTACCATAAGAAAGAAGAAATTGGCCCATTATCAAAATGCCTAAAGCATTACTTCAAACTTCCTCAGAAGCGTCACTCACCACCATGCGCTAGATCCTGTGACCCCACATTCCGAGGAACTCAGGATGACCAAAAAAGAGCTCCTTCAGGACAGTCAGGTTTTCTTGATGGCAAAGGAGGTCTTCTTTTAAGAACTTTTTGTCTAGAAAAATAAAAATGTAACTGAAATACGTTTACCATGGATTTTACCACGTCCTCACCGCCCCCTTCTCTGTCCGCACCGTCAGGGCCCGAGTTCAGGCCGTGTTCGGCCTAGTCCCCAGGCTGTTTCGTCGGCCCCCTCCCCTGCCTGGTCTCCTGGCCTCCACGCCACCAGCGTAGTTGTCATTCTGAGCCCGGCACATCCCTGCATGAAAGCTTCCTGGTGTTCTTTGGGCAAAGCCCAGATTCCTTCGTGGGTTTCACCAGAACCTTCAGGATCACACTTCTCCCCCAGTTCTTTCCAGTTTACACTTTGCCACCCACACCCCCGTGCTTCTCTGTTTTCACCTGGTTAGTGCCTCCATGTCCCCTGTCTCTGCCCCACCGGTGGCTCAGGAGCCTTTGCAGATGGCCCGGGGCAGACCTGGCCGCACCGGTGACTGCCACGCCCCTCAGCCCGTTCTGTTGGAGCACTTAACTCATTATCCTATCACTTGCTTCCAGTTCCCTCTCCCCCACTAGGGGGACAAGTTCCGTCAGGCTACAGCTGCGTCTTCCTCATGTCTAAGCACCTGCACTAACCACAACGCTGAGAAAATAATAGTTATTCAGGGTGTTTGTTGAATGCTTATTGAATGAGCGCATTAAATGTCGTTTTTCCTGGTAATAGAAGATCGTCACTAGGAACGTCAGATATTTTGTTCCATGTTACAGTGTGTAAACGGACTCAGGAGCTGTGGGGGGCTCCGCACCCCCAATCTAAGGCCCCACGCAGCAGTGCCTGGTATTAATAGCACCTATCACTTCTGAGCCCTAAACTAGGCAACATGTTTTATACGTATTTTATTTTATCTTCACAACATTCCTTTTAGAAGGGATTTCTTCATCTTCCTGCTGGAAAAGTTGTTACTTAGGTCAGGTAGATTCAAGGTCACACAAGTCTCGAATGGCAAAACCATGGGACACCAGACCAGTCCCATATATCGCACTCCTTCTTGTAAGTATTTTGAGTGGCGTGTGCAGTCCAAGCACAGGTATAATTTTTAAGAGAAGTTTTTCGTTTTCCTTCCGTGTTGTGTTGTCAACCTTCACGCCTTATTACTGCTTGTCATCAAACCCCAGATTGTTTCGTTGTTATTGTTGTGATTTTGGTAGGAATAGAAAGATTCCAAGCAAAGGCTATTCTTAGTTGTGGTCTCTCAGAAGTCTTTTTGACCTAATACCTCCACACTCTGCATTTCGTATCTGGGGAGAGTTTCCAGTAGCTAAGGCCCAGTTAGGTGACGCCCGTCTCCTCCGGGCTCGACTGGGGAGCACCGCATCCCTCCCTTAAAAAGTGACTGGACCCCAGAGCTCCTGACTTCGAGTCCACTTTTTATATTAAAAATAATGAATTCGACACATCAAAACACCTAATGTGTAGCCGGTGGTTTTTAGCATAAATATTCTTGGACCCTGTTTTATAGATGAGAAGCTTGTGGTTTAAAGAGCTTAAGGATTTTGTATAAAATTATTCAGCTACTGAAGGACACAGGGTGTCGTTCCTGATCTGAAATGTGTATCCTTCGTTACCAAAGTCTGCTTCCAGTTTAACTGTCGAATAGCTTTTGTTTTCACTTTAACCCTAAATTTATTTTGCATGTAAATTCTCTTTACTATTGCAGAATAGAAATAGGCTGGTATATAACAACCTTTGATAAACATTGTAACCATTGAATGTTACAAATATTTTCATATCAGTTCAAGATGAGTACTTGATCAACATTACTTATGGAGGAAATGTAGGTTTAGTATTGTCCTTTGTTTTTGTTTTTAAGCTTTTTTAGATTTTTTGTTTTTTGTGAACCATGATCATAAAGGATCGATGGCATGGCTGATGTCCACTGATTAATATCCAGCAATGATTAGCATCATTGATTGGAAAATTAGTAGATTACACCTTTATTGACACGCCTATTCCCTATTTAATGGTTTGTTTATGTAATTGATGGCTAATGCCTTCACTATTAAAGGCTATTAACACATCAAAATGGTATTTATTGAACCTAGCAAAATGAAAAATTATGTTTACTCCTTTGTGCCCAAGGCTGATCTTGGTGGTCTTGTTTTTTTACAGTTTTGATTTGCAAGGAACTTCCGCTTGGGAAGTTAAGTAAATTAGCATATAAACTATTACCTGGTGGTGTGGCCTTGGAAAAGTGACTTGACTTTCCACTGTAGCCGATTCAAAATTCTTGGGAAAAAAATCAAACTAAATATGGTAATAAAACAAGCCTGCACAATAAAATATATAATAAGTTTTTACATTTTGTGCAACTGGGCTAGCTTATTTTTATGTACCTGTCCTGCTGCTTCTGTGTATGTTTGCATACGAAGGTGGCATTGGTTAGAGAGGATGGGAGTCTGAGCTGGCTTTTTGGTTAAGTCAGTTTGCCTGGGAAGAGAAAGAATCCCCTGCAGAGGAACTCTGGGAAGGGTCACTCACCAGCCTCCGGGGGACGGTTTCTGGGCTGTGGCCCATGTTTGCTTGCTACATTTGGTCTTTGGTTGTAACAGAGATGCTGAAAACGAAGATGATTGTCCCCATCATGAATAGATTATCAGTGTCCCCATGTTCCATCTTAGTACCTTAATCGAAACTTTTTTTAATCCACTCTTTTAAAATCAAATTTATTTGCAAGACACGGATAAAATAGTTCCTGTTATACAGGCATGTCTCATCTTGATCAAATACCAATTTAGCTAGTTTGATTGTTTACCTTCCTTCACAGGCTTGGATAACCAACACTTAGCTTTTTCAGAAAATTAGATCTGTACTCAGGGAGAGAGCAGATTTACCACAGTGTGTTCTGGGAGGCGTTTTCAAAAGAGAAGTTTCCATGTTGTATTGAGAAGTGGCTGTATATTCCGTGAAGGCGAGAATATTCCCCTGGTGGACTTGAGTATTTCTAAAAGTCGAATGACATTAATCAGAGTCTCTTCCGCAGCTCAAGCTTAAGGACCGAGCCCAAGTGGTGTCCTCAGTGGGCAGAACAATGAAATTTAGAAATTTAGAAACTAAAGCTTCTTAGTAGTTTTTAATGTACAGTTGTTTATTTTAAATGATTCTTAGCCTTTTTAAACCTGCTAAGGTCTGTGAGTGAATGATAATATGTTTGATTTCCTTAAAGTATATTTAAATTTCATGCATATTACATTTCTTACAGAAAGCTAAGCTAATCTTTACATTTATGGTTCCACTTAGGAATACGGATTCAAGATGCCAGGTTTTTCATAAATTGAAACCAATTATTTACTTTCATGCTCAGATATCAGTATAAACACCTGGCTAATAAAAAACTTATTAATAATATTTATTTATTTCAGTAGTGCATCAGAATTGTAAACATGCACTATCTTTCCAACTTAATTGAGGCAGAACATGGATAGAATTAAATATTAAAATTTTAAAAGTATATTTATGGAAAAAAGTTGATAGTGTCTTTTCATTTAAAAAACACTTCCTTGTGTGTAGTTTATAAATCTTTTCTCTAACCCCTATTTCCAGGAATATCTCAATTAGCAAGTAGAAGATCCTTACCTGTAAATGCCTAGGGTGCACTTCAAACCCTAATGAGGTCCCTCATTGGAAGGAGACCACGGGGGGATTTCATTCATCACCGCAGTGTGGGAATGGACACACTGGGCAGCAGAGATAACTAGCTCTGGGCACAGATAAAGCAATCGATCGCTGTTATGACCCGGGAGAGAAGACCTGAACCTTGAATAAAGGTATATCTGAGACAATATATCGAAATATTTCTCCATTTCTTAAGTTCACTAAGAATAAAATTCTCTATATATTAGACTGCTCTGTTTGGGAGAATTCTTCTGTTATACTTTTTTTTTTTTTTTTTTAGGATTTAGTTAATCATAAGCCAATGAAATGTCAATGTCTGAGAGCCCAATTCCTGTAGCGAAAATATACATCAGCCACAAAAATAGGTCTGTTTTTACTACAGGCTGAAATAGCTGAGATGGCAGGTGGAGTTCATGGCACAAAACTGACATCCCGCGCCCCAGCAGCATGGACCAGCGAAAGCACGGGAAGAGGCTGGGGCAGGAGAGATGGTGTTTAGCTGCCTCTGTAAAATTTTATTTGTCTTAAATCAAGGGATCTAACATTACCAACCATTTATAGTATTGACAACTCTTACTTTCCTTAAGTATAATGACAGACTCATTTTATCTATTTCCATGAAATTGTTAATTAGCGAACCCTAATTCTTTTTAAGATGATATTTTTAACCCAGTCATCAATGAGTTTGTTTTACATATTCATGATTACTATAGCAAAGTGTTTTAGCTGTCTAAAATTAGAATTCAATATATCATATTTAACTGTAGCATAATTTAGGAATTTCCTAATTTCTTGAGAAAAATCATTTCATAAATTTCAAAAAAAGTAAATCTAGTCACAAAATTATTATGTGCCACCTGGAATGTTCTCTTTTTATTTTTGAAATTAAATTTATTGGGGTGACGTTGGTTGACCAGATTATATAGGTTTCAAGTGTGTAATTCTATGATAGGGCCCTATTTATAATCACATAATTTTTGAGTCCATTCAGACTAACTTCCGCCCATTGGTGTATGTACTCTATCGACCGATTCTACAAACCAGATGCATTGTGGATCTACCTATTAACGATGTAATCATGATTAGATTGTGTGACAGCCTCCTCACCAACTTCCTTGTCTTCAGCTTTCCTCTTTGATCCACAAAGGCAAATTTTTAATCTTCGGGATCACCTTGGTCTTAATCTCTCTCCCGCTCAGAAAGTCATATCAAAAAAGTATTAGTCCTGATAGAAGGGGTAGAATTATGGACAAGTGACAGAGATAAGTCACTCCAGGCCGAGGGAGGCACATGAGCAAAGTTTTATTGTAAAAGTTGGTATGCGTGAAGTGTATTTGAGAAAATAACAAATAACCGACTTGGAGCATAAGGTTCCTGAAAGAGAATTTTGGAAGGTAACAGCTAGGAAACTTGACTGAAGCTGGGATGTGGGCAACCTGGGATCTCAGATGAAAGGGCTGTTCATTTGGGATCCACTGGGGGTGTGGCATAGAACACAGCAGCAGAGAATGCGTTTGCTGGGAGAGCTCTGTGGCAGGTGAATTACTTAAGGGGGCTAGTAGAAGTAGAGGAACCAACCGTGGCCTTTTCCTGCTCTTATGTTCATATCATGACTTCCCCCTAAAGTTCTTAAATTCTGCAGTCTACCGGCAACTTCCCAAAGGCAGGAGCTCCTGTTCACTTGAGTATCTCGGAGCTTAGGACAGCGTCCGGCCCTAAGTGATGCTCAGAGAATGATTGTTGAATTGAAGGAATGAGGCCGTCCAAGATCCAAAAAGATCCAGTGACTTTCTTGGGTTTTCACAGCTAATAGTGACAGAACCAGCATAAAAACTGCAGCCAATCCCCAGGTTGGTGTTCTGTTGACTATGACATGCTAAGCTATCATACGGGTCGTTTTTATTAGCGTAACTTCTTCTTTCCTCCATGTCAGCTCTTAACTTCTGAACTCATTTCTTCCAACAAACAGTTGCAGACTAACCTTGTATACTTATTATAGCCTCCCCTGAGCCCTTAATAGGTCGTGTTCACATACATTTATAATTGGTTAAATGATTTATTCTATCACTTTTCTTGGACGGCACACCTAAGGTCCGAGCCTGTTTTCCATTCGGTGCCCTGTTTGAGTGGTTTATTTTTCAGCAACCTCCTCTCCCAGAACCCCTGGACTCGAGACACCTTCAACTCTGTCTTTTAGTTCAAGTTTTTGAGAAGTTACAAACATACAATTAAAAGTAATTCTGTGGAGAAGGATCGCTAAAAATTTACTTGATATTTATGTAATAGTTGAAACAAATAGTGAAACGAAATGTTTAAGGGTTTTCTAGCTTTTTACACAAAGCAATATCCTTCTGAGTTTAAAAAACTAGCTTATTTTGCAATTTAAAAGCAAGACTAAAACAATTCAACATGTTATTCTGTCTGATCCTGTAAAACCACCTTGAAATACAATGCCATGAAAATAGAACTGTTGTTTGAAACTATTGCAAAAATTATAGATGACCCACACACATTGTCTGAATTTTATTCACTGAGAATATTAGTCACTGCATCTGTTGTCGGTATATTGCTTTATTGTCGTAAAATAGTGCAATTGGTGGAGTACCTCGTCCATGTATCTCTTATTTATGTAACTATTTCGTTATAAGTTCTTTCCTGGAAAAAAAAATGTTATTACTTAAGTGTAACAGAGGCTCTTAGTATGATTAATAAAATATTAAGGAATAAATGTTCTCAAATAGACCAAGAAATTGCCACACATTTCTAAACATTTATAATTGTCAGTGAGTCATTAATTTCATATTTACAGACATTTCCCTCACAGTTGAAGGGATAGGAGCTAGAAATCCTGCACTCACAAAATAATGAGTTTCTCTCTAACACGAAGTATTCATCTATGACTCAAAGTAGTTCTGAAATTACTATCACTTTCAAGATTTAAAAATTTTTAGAGAAAATTTTATGATTCATTTAATATCAAAATGAATTCTGAGCACTAACATAGGAACCAGGCCCCTGCCAAACGGGGTGGGTGTGGGGGGAGTCCTATCTAGTTTCACAAGGTATTGATTTAGAACTTTAAGAGTTCTAAAATCATGGAATAAAATCGTGTAAGGCCTTTCCTACTACAGAAAAATGATTTCAAGGAAATAATATACTTTCAGAAAGCCCGTGAGAGAATTCTCATTTGGTATTGTACTAGTTTTTACTACCTCACAACTACTTAAAGTCATTTTGTATGTATATAAGGTTAATATTTTGGTATCTGTTGTTGAATTAGAAGTTTTCTCAATATGCTCCTTTGCTACTCAGTGCTCCATAGGACCCAGCTGTGTTTATTCTTGGGATACTTGTCCCCCAAATTAGCTAGGTTTTTGTCTTTGAAAGTCTTTTGGCATATTTTACAGACAGAATTTCTGTGATAATGTTGAGGCTGTTTTGGGGGTAGGGGGAGGTGTATTAGTAAGTAACTCTTAGGAGAATGGAGTGAAATAACTACATAAACCATTTACGTTATTTTCTAATCATTCAGTCTTAAGGAAAGAACTTGTGTATAGTAACATAATTTTTGAAGTACAAATTAATAAAATAAAATACTAAAATGTTTTGGGAGGCAAATAAATGTTTTTGCCAAAATCCTAGGGAATTGAAAATTCTAAGCTATTTATAACAATAGTATACTGCTAGAATATGCTACTTAACTTAATAAATATTTATTGAGTACCTACTATGTGTTTAGCATCAGTGCTTTGTTACTATAAGATACAAGAAGTTCACTAGTAAGTACAGTACAGTAAGAAAGTAAATAAAATAATAGTTTTTAAATGTTGGGCTTTAAACATTTAAATAAATGTTGACCAGTTCCTTGTAGAAATATTTTTTGTTTTTAAGTTTTTATTGAGAATATTTTGTTCTGTTTCTTACATTAGAGGCCAAAGATAGATCCAGGTCCTACTTCTGTATTAAACTTAGACAAAGCTAACTCACTGTTGAAGGCTGAAACCAGAGCGCAACACCATTTTAAATGATAGCATCAGGCTGTTAGGCTGATGGCTTAGTTTCCCTTTTAGTGTAAATCACCAAAGAGTAGATGAAATCAAAACTAAACCGTGCAGTGTACTGGCCCAAGAAAGATGTAATTCTTCATCAGCTGGCGGCTTAGCCATTTGCGGATGCGCGCTTCCCCCAAGGCTGCGCAGCAATTGCCACGCACTGGTTGGCTTAAAACGATAGAAATGTGTTTCCCCACAACCCTGGAGGCCAGAAGTCCAAAATCAGGGTGTCACCAGGGCCATGCTCCCTCTGAAGTCTTGAGGGAAGGGCCCTTCCGTGCCTCTTCCAGCATCTAGGGGCCCGGGCATTCGCTCTTTGGCTCGTACCTGCGTCACGCTGGTCCCTACCTTCGTCTTCATGCAGTGGCCTTCCCTTTGTGTCTCTGTATGTTGCTTCCACGTCTTATTATTTATTCATCTTACAGGGACACCAGTCACTGGATTTAGGGCTCACCCTAATCCAGTCTGACCTCATCTTAACTTACGCAGATTGTCATATCTCCAAAGACCTAATTTCCAAACAAGGTCCCATTTTGAGGTTCTGGGTGGACATAAATTTTGGAGAGACACTCTTCCACTCTATACAGATGAAGAGAAAGTAGCATTAAAGAGGAGGACAAAAAATGGTTTCCTTTGCCGTATTTTAAAAAAATTTTTATTTGTATTTTTGCTTCCCAGTCCCCTCGTGGGTGCAGAGACGTCGGGCTGGGGGACGTGCATTGCACCCTCACGCTCTGGCTCTTTCAGCATCTTTATCTGAAGTGTGCTGCTTTTCTCCAAGCCTCACACAGGGCAAATTCCAGGGAAACTGTAAGCGATAGGATAAATGAATTTTATGATTATCAACAAAGCTTCTTTGCGATTTATTCACACAAGGACCCTTGGCTTTCGGTTTAAGTTGCAACATTGAAATATCCAGAGATACCAGAAAATAGTTTTTAAAAATCAGCTGTATTTTAATAAACACAGGCAATTGTCCTTTGTAAGAGGAGTTTCAAGAGGTTTGTCATTGTCTTTCAAGACAACAAATGACACGCTGGGGTCTGAAGTGTTACACCCCAAGGACCGGTGGAGGAGGTTCTGTCCTGAGAGCAGCTCTTGTGGGTCAGATGTGAGAAAGGCCGTCCAGGGCAGCGGACCGGGGTGGCTACCGACGGAGGGGCGGGGGGCTCAGTGCATGCACTGTACCAGGCCGATGCTTCTGCCTGGGTCAGCCCACAGGTCAGGAGAAGCCAGTTGTGAAGGAGGATAACGTGGATGTAGTTTGAGCCTCTCTCTCTGAGCATGCACCCTGTAAATATCCAATCTTAGACAGGGTTGGTGTGGCCTGTACCTTTTGGGGTGGGGGGCGGACAATGGGAAGGGGTTCAGAATCAGGAACTTTTGTACCAGTCAGATGTTTTGCAGTGTTGATAGATTTCTCATTCAGACGCAAGGGAATGTGCGCTTCTGTTCTTGGGTAGTCGGCCGGCGTGCTCGCCAGCTGGGAGAGTGCCTCTGCTACGTGAGGAAAGTGGGCATCTGGGCCCCCACCTTTCTGAGCGCCTGTCGTTCCCAGGTGTGGCCTGCTCACAGCTTCTCAACCAGTCCAGCAGCTGGTTGGGGGTGCGGGGTGGAGTTTCAATTCCAAACCTTTTTCTTCCTTTCTTCTTTATAAACCATTCACGGTTATAACTGATTTTAATTAAACAATGAGTTTTAAACAGATACGTGACAGATCTCTAAAATAAGTCTACTTTATTACTATAGGAAAATATATATATCTGAAACTTACTACAGAATATTTCTCTACACAGAATATTTCAAAAGTGACAGGCCTGGGAGAACTTGGTTTGGGCGCCTCTTCCCCAGTTTTCTTCCTCTGCCATGTGAGTTGATACATTTTCATTTGAAGTGAACTTGGTAGGGAGACCCAGGTCTTAGCTCTGATTCTTCAGGCTGCACAGGAAGGAGAGGAAGGGCTGCTAATCTGACCTACAAAACTTAAATTCATAATAATATTAATAGTCATTACATTTATTACATTTTTTTTACCAGTTTAGCAATGTTTTAAGCTCAGAGGCAACACGTACAAAGCATAAAAATGTTTCACCACCACTTCTTCTTTGAATACCTAGTTTCCAACACTTCTTTTAAAAGCAACAGTTACTTAGCGTGTCTTCCTACAGATTGAGGACTCCAGTGTGTCTGACAGGGGACAGATTCCTGCTTTCTGCAGGGCAGTACCCGGTAAGAGCACGACATCGGAGCTGTGGGTCCTAACCTGTACTTTGCCGCCAACAACCTAACTTGGATTAGATAACAAAGTACTAAATAATGACTGAAAAGACCTTTAAAAAGGATTGGATCGGAATAGAAGATAGAAGAGATTTTTTTCAGCTCTGGAATTCTTCTGTCGTAGTTTTCCTTAAAATGGCACATAACATCCCTCTTTCCAAGTGCACATTATGGTGATTCGAACTGTGTTCAAGATCCATGCCGACATGGAATTGTCCTGATGATGCAAATAAAACGCCCCTTTTTTATTAACTGCTTTTTCAGTTACGTTGATTTGTTTAGGAATAAATAACCCGACGTGACATATTAATTTTAATAGATCCCCCTTTAGTATGCTATTAGGCTTCGTGCCCACAAGTTCTTTAATTATTTCCCAGGAGGCTTTAAGTAAATTGAAAAAAAAAGAGAGAGAGAGAAAGAGATCTTCTCTGTGTGTGTGTGCTAATTAGTCTATTAACATTTTATCTTCTTTGTTTTCAGTAATGATAGTCACTAATTTATCTATGTTTTGAGCTATTGGCCAATTACTTTGAGGTTAAAAAAACTAATCTCAATATAGATGTCTAAAATAAGTGATTTAAAACAAAAATCAGTAAATCAACGATGATGATATGATTTCAGAATTTTTTTTATATAACCAGAAGGGTCATCAGCTGATTTTTTTAAGTACATCTTTATTTGTGTAAATCTCCAACGGAAGCCCTGTTTCTAATAAGTAATTTTATTCTTCACTCTCATTGATAAGCATCCGAGTTTCTGCACAAATGAACCCTTAAAACCAGAATTACAAAAACAAGGTGAACATTTTATATGTTTTGTTTAGTATTAAACTCTGCTACCGTATGCCCCAGTTTCACAATTTTACAGTGGTAAAATAAAATTAAAGCATTAATTACCACATTTTCAATTCACATTTCATATGTGAAAGTTCAAAAGAATTACATAATTGTAGAGAAAGTAGGACTTATCAAGGTCATGAGGAAATCAAGACCCAAGGAATCTAGGAAATTTGACTGGGTGTGGGTAGTTACTGGGAGACAGGGAACTACAAGCCAGCTCTGCTCTCACCCAGTAGTCTCTCTGTCGTACCAATATTTTGTTGAAATCATCTCACCTGCCTTAGAGAAAATAATCTTTCTAGTCTGCATAATACATGTAAAATCCTGTTTTATAACATAGATATAAAGGAGTAATTTCAATAATGTTTTTTCTTCTGTTGGGTCTGATATCCCAAGACATTTGGAAGAGTTCCTATAACTTTGAATTTTTTAATTACAAAATATCCAGCTGGGACTGGGCCATTTTTAGAAATAAGTAATGGAATTACAGAAGTTGGAACGAATCTCAGGTGGCTATAAATACGGACTTATCCCATGGGTAAGGTCATCATTAAAAAGTATGGAAGTTTTTTTTATACACACACACCCATATATATTTTTATTTGTGTATATATATATATATATATATATATATATATACACACACACACACACACACAAACACACACATATGTAAAATAAGAACTAGTTTTGTGCTCATAGTCATTTCTCTGGCTATCCTGACATTCTAGGTGATTGCTGTGTTGTAAATTTGATGATCAAAAACTATCTAAAGCTAACAAGTAAAGGAAACCTCTAATTTATGTAAATCTGTATTCTAAATGTTTGCTTGGAACTCAGAAAGTATTTTCTCACAATGCCTTAGTTTGCCAGGGTAATCCACAAAATCTCATTTAACCCAGAGTATAACGTAAGGAAACGGACCGTAATACTGATTTTCTCGAGCCTGAGTGCCAGTTAACACAGCTCCTTTGGTTAAATACTGGACTCCGACCTCCATCCCCTACACTGGGCCATGGGGTAGGATGTCTGTAATTTCAAAATGGGGAAGGGAAAGGGAAGACAACCTTTCATGTCTGGCTAGAGGAGGAGAAAGGGTCCTGGGAAATGGACAGGATCCTTGGTCCATCCTGGCCTGAAGTGAAAATAAGAAACCTTGGTGAGGATGGCCGTGCGTTGGGGCGTCTGCGAACACCAGGCTGGAGGTCGCTGGCAGAGATGTGCTCTGGTGCATGTGTCGACTTGGCAGGAGGCTCCCAAAAGTCCTGACCTCTGGGGCCGGTCAGTCCTGAGACTTCCTGAAGGTGGCAAGTCATTGAGTTGTAGCCTCAAAGCGAAACTCCCTTGTTCCCCAGGTAAATCACAGTGCACCAAGTCGCTCAGCACTGAAACTTTTTCAATTGAATAAGACGATTATAGCATTTTAAGTAAATTAGGCTTGGAACAATATTTTAAGTGATTTAAACAAAGATTGGTATCATTTTTCTAGTAGAGAAAGCCTCCGATAACAGAATTTACTGTATCTGTCAATAAGAATAAAATTATACTTGCCTTAAATTGTATGTGCATTTGTCTCTCTGACCATTTCTTTTGAAATTTTAATGAGCAGTGAAATGACCAAATGCTGAAGAGCCAGGGGAAAGAAAATAAAGATAATCTAAAACGTGCTTAATTATCCTCAGTATAATAAAAACTTCACTGTGATAGGAAAATGCAAGAGCATTCGGGTTATCTAAAAATATTTTAAAGTCCCCTTCCACTGTTAGGAGAGTAGATGTGACACTATATCTTATGTTTATATGATGATTTTTCTCTAAAATATAGAAATATTTTATCATCGATATATGAGGTCTGTCCAGAAGGTATCCAGCCATGTACTATGAAAAAAAGAGACATTTATTGAAGAAGATACAAGATACAAGAAACATTGTACATACAGCAGTGACACCTCAGTCCCCTTCAAAGTAGGCGCCTTAGGACCTCACAGTTCTCCCAGTCACCATCAGCTCTATACTGTCTTATTTTTCCTGCGTTTCATCAATGGTCCGAAATATGTTCCCTTTCAAAGGTGATTTTAGTTTGTGAAAAAGCCAGAAGTTGCAGGGCTCCAAATCTGGGCAGTAAGAGGGGTGAGTCAACTGGGTGATTTGATGTTTCTTCAAAAAACTCTGCATGCGACGTGATGCATGAGCGGATATGTTGTCTCGATGAAGTTGCCAATCAGCAGCTGCCCAGAGCTGTGACTTTCTGAATCATCCAAATAGTTCCCGCTGTGAAGGAATGTTAAATTTAACGCAACATTTGATACAGATTCACTGTTCTACTTGCTCAGTCATTTTGAATGTCACAGCCACACAGTACACATGCTGACTCAAGGACATCTACCACCCCCCCCGACTCGTGAAGTCGTCATTGTTCACGCATGTGCATTCCAGTCCACTCTCCTTGGTTCCAGATTATGTCGATCTTGTACATACCGTTCTCATTGTATTAACAATGGCTGGGCTTTTTCCAGATAGGCCTCATATAAATCTATTTTTCTAAATTAGATTTTTTATAAAAATAAATGCTAATTAATAAAACTGTAATTGAGATAATCATATATGAACAGATCATTCCTTATAATATCACCATGCATCATACCTTATTTGCTCACTTTCTTAAAGACATATTCAGAGACCCATTTCTATTTTAAAACCTCATTAAATCATGAAATCATAACCAGCCATGATTAAGATAGTCACATTTCATTTTCATTTTAATGAAATACATTTCTCTGGACTCTTCCTCTCTATCACTATTTGCAATTAAACTTTCTTTAAAAGTTAAGAGTGGTTCATCTTAATACTAAAGATACCCAAGTTTTGGGGGATGGGGTAGATTTCTTAAGTGGACTATTTAGTTTTAGAAATTTAAAGAGATTTTTGCTTTGTGAATAAATTATAGAGTAGAGGCTATAACCTAGTTTTCCATTCTTTCTACCATCTTGAACATTTTATAATATTCTGTCTAAATGTAACTATCTTTATCTTATCCCGAAGTTTCTATATTTGTGGGGGTTTTTTTTATTAGATTAGCATTAGGTCTCTGTGTTACATATTTTTTCAAATCTTACAACCTTGGTTAATTATTTTTTTTCTCTTTTCTAATTAGTAACCTCTGTTCTAATCTAATTAATCCCTATTTGCTTGTTTTCCTTGGACATAATTATGGCTCTTAATATGCTGCCAAATACAGCTTTGTCCCATTTCATGTGTGAGCATTTTTTAAAATCATTATTCTGAGTACAGTTGTGACTACAGATTTTATTTTCTAGGTTTAATTCATTGAAATCAGTTAATGTGAGTTGAATGTTAGCTTTTTCAGGATTTGATATTTTCTTTGCATTTTTACGATGGTCTTCAAATATTTTGCTTACATTCTCACTAAAAGAATTTTGATAAACTATATTTCCCCTCACATTTTTTAGTGAAAATCTGATGTTTTTCATCACAAGTAAAAATAGTTGCAAAGGATTAATTTTTGGTGTATTATAAATATTGACACTTTGGAATAAAGCTGTCACATCATAATTTTTAATGTCCATTAATAGTAAATAATAAATGTCCCAGAAATTTAATGTTCACTATCATTTATTTACAAATAAATTAAACTCTTCGATAATAGGGTATTTTACATTATTTCATATTCTCTTTGAAACTTGCATTGTGATTCCACTTTCCATAGAATGTTATTTTAATGCAATTTACCTTTACTCTAGAAATTTCTTTTTTGTTCAACCCATTGTTCAACTATTCTGCAACAAATGTGTCAATATATAAATAAACATTTAATTTAAAAAATTTCATATGGCCACAAGATTGGTTCTAAGAGATAGAAACAAAATTTCTGTTTTGAGTTTTTTATGTAGAATCATTACCCACTTCCATATAATTATAATCAGATCCAAAAACAAATATGCACGTTCTAATTTTAAAAAATCTTTTGACTACACGCCCCTGCCAAAAAAAAATCTGGTGGAAATTCATTGTAATAAAATGGGGTGGTTTGTGATGTCTTGCTTGATTGGGAAACAGTTTAATTGTTCAGTGTTCCTTGGTTTACTGCCCTAGATAAATTTGTGGATAGTTGTCTTTTTTAGAGTGAAGGTAAGAAAGGAAAATCTCTTCTGCAGGTACCCCCTTCAGGCAAACCAAGGTCATGACCTGGCTTGCATACCCCTTCAAAAGGGCTTCTTTCCTCCCAGGATTACAGACACCCCAACTTGAAGACCACTTGTCTAATATATGAGACCGTAGATTTTATGAGTATACATTTTATACTCTTCTTTAAAAATACATTCTTTATCTGTTGGTATCAGCATCTGCTCAGCATCTATTATGGAGCCACATGCAGGCTTACGAAGCACTAGAAGACGGAGTGGAAAGCAACTGAGGCACTCACTACTCAGCCCTGTGGACGGGCAGGTCCTGTTTTCGAGGCTCTGTCCCGTGCGTTTTCGGGTACCTCGAGGTCCTGACTCCTGTTCTCAGACCTAAACAGACTTAGTGGCAACCCAAACACCCCTCCGCCCTCCACACCCCATTACCAGGCTGTCTTAGGCAAGTAGGACGGTCCCTGTTTGAAAATTACTGATTGAAATCCCCAATATTCTTTTTAAGCCTGTTGGCTTTTTCATATATATGAAAGACCCATTAAAACATTACAGTTTTTCACTATTGTTTTGTTTTCATTTTTTTAATGAACTACTTACCGTTTTGCTCTATTTGATAATAGAGTTCATGCCTGCTCTATATTCACCGTAGATCGCAACTCGAATAGATCCTTCTTATCCGACTTAATGTTCTTCGTATCATAAATACTACCTCATCCGATATTGAGGCTGCATGTCCTGCTTTCTCTCTAATGAAGCTTTCCCAGTTTACCTGTGCCCGTAGCTTTGCATACAACCTTCCCATGTACCTGCTCCCTAATGCCGTCGGTCCTCATGTGACGTGCAGGGTGAGCGGCAAGTCAGGGCTCATCTCTCCTAGACCCGCCCC
>PVJD01013746.1:0-32471 GCA_004026545.1 Mormoops blainvillei | reverse complement strand
AGATGTTTAAGTGAGACTTTCAGGGAAAAAATCAGGAAATCCCTTGTTTTTGTTGCCTGGTCATTCCCATTGTTTGGTTTCTGAGTTTTCTTGTTTCCAGGGAGTTTTGTAAGTACTGAGCTATTGAGGAGGTGTATGTTTCCTTGGAACAGAAAGGGAAGGACCCTCTGGTCCCTTGGGTACACCTCCCCCAGACTCCATCCATGTTGGGGTGTTGTCTCCTTGCCACCGGTCCTGATGTGGGGCCTGTGCTCACAGTAAACAGTGATCCCAGTGGGCCTGCCGTCCTTTAGGGGCCCGGGTTGCACCTCCCTTCTCTCCTCTAAGTCGAACCCCACCCTCGTCATACCTTGGATGAGGGAGAAAGCACAGGCGTGGAGAAACTAGCCCTTTCTGTCTCTGAGCTGGGGTGTGTCGCTCAGAGAACACAGGGCTCTTGCTCTTGTTCTAGGAGACCTAAAGCAAATTTGAAAGTCAATTTTTAAATTTTTATTGAAATTATGGGGTGATATTGGTTAATAAAATTATATGAGTTTCAAGTGTACAGTTCTGTAATCCACCATCTATATTTTATATTGCTTGTTTACCACTTCAAGTCAAGTCTCCTTCCATCACCATTTATCCCCCCTTTACCCTCTTCTACCTGTTCCCTCACCCTTTTCCTCCGGTAATCACCCATTGTCTGTGTCCATGAGTTTTGCTATTTTGTTGTTGAATTTATTGGGCTGACACTGGTTAATAAAGTTATATAGGTTTCAGATGTACAATTCAATTATACATCATCTGTATGTTATATTGTGTGTTCATCACCAAATGTTGTTTCCTTCCATCACCATTTATTTTTCCATTACACTCTTCTATCCTCCTCCAAGCCACTTCACCTTTGGTCATCACCATACTGTTGTCTGTGTCTATGAGGTTTTTTGTTTTGTTTTTTGCATAATGCCTTCACCTTTTTCACTCACTCCCCCAAACCCAACCCTCTGACAGCCATCAGCCTGTTCTCTGTATCTATGAGTCTGTTTCTATTTTGTTTGTTACTTTATTCTGTTCATTAGATTTCAGATACAAGTGAAATCATATGATGCTGGTCTTTCTCTCACTGGCGTATTTCACTTGGCATAATACTCTGCAGGTCCATTCATGCTATTCCAAAGGGTAAGATTTCTTTCTTTTTTTACAACTGAGTAGTATTCCACTGTGTAAATGTACCACACCTTTTTCATCCACTCATCTACTGATGGACACTTGGGCTGCTTCCAAATCTTGACTATTGTAAATAAGGCTGCAATGAACATAGAAGTGCATACATTCTTTCAAATTGGTGTTCCAGGTTTTTTCAGATAAATTCCCAGAAGTGGAATCAATGGGTCATAAGGCAGTTCTGTTTTTTATTTTTTGAGTTAACTCCATTCGGCTTCCCATAGTGGCTGCACCAATCTGCATTTCCACAAACAGTGAAAGATGGTTCCCCTCTCTCCACATCCTCCTCCCCAGCACTTGTTGTTTGTTGTTTTATTGAAGATGGGCATTCTGACAGGTGTGAGGTGATATCTTACTGTGATTTAAATTTCCATTTGTTTTGTTGAGTAGTGACATTGAGCATCTTTTCATATGTGTATTGGCTATCTGTATGTCCTCTTTGGAGAAGTGTCTATTCAGGCCCTTTGACCATTTTATAATTAGATTGTTTCTTTTTTGTGTTGACTTTTTAAATTTCTTTATAAATTTTGGATATTAACCCTTTATCAGATGTATCTGTGAATATGTTCTCCTGTTCAGTAGTAACCCAGGCTAAGACAGAACAGGAGGAAAAAAATGGGTGGCTGGTTTTTAACTTTGGCTTTTCAATTGGAATTGTTTTCTGAGAGCCTGAACAAAATTTTTTTTATACTGCATAAATGAGAGCCTGAACTTGCTTGGCTCTGAAAATAAAGGGCACTTCCTCCCTCCAGCTCAAATCTTGGGTAGTTTTAGGTAACTAACAATCTATGTAGAGGTGTCAGAGGATATCCCCCTTGATGTGCAGGAACCCCATTGGGAATTCTAACTCAAGGGTAATTAAATAATTGATTTGGCAAGGGACATGCATACAAAGGTTGGTTATCTAGCATTCCAAGTCCTCAAGGCTCTTAGACAACCAGGGACAGAACCAAGACATGTAAAAGGGTTGAATGTGACTTGGGTGGTGAGAGTCCTTTGGAGCTCAACCCATTAGCAGCATGCTTCAACCCACCATACAATATCCCTAGAAATTTGTTCAGACTCTGTATATATACAAAGAAAACAAAAATTAACATGGGAAATCATGCCTCCAATGCCAAAAACTCTCAGCCCCAGCCTCTATTAATACTCCTGCAGGTATACAATTAATAGGAAGGCTTTACTTGCAAGTATTACAAAAATAGAAATACTTAACTAGAGATAATATCAACTTAAGATGGCCAAATGAAGGGTTTTTTTTGCACCTAAATAAAAATTTTTCATGCACAATTACAAAGTGCCAGCTCTAAGTTTATTTTTTTGAAGATTTTATTTAATTCTTTTTAGAAAGACTCAAAGGGAGGGCAAAAGAGGGAGAGAAGCATCAATGTGTGGTTGCCTCTCACACAACTCCAACTGGGGACCTAGCTGGCAATGCTGGCATGTGCCCTGACTGGGAATTAACCCAGTGACCCGGCGGCACTCAATCCACTGAACCATACTAGCCAGAGCTCTAAGTTTAAAGTGAATGAATGAGAAGCTTATCTTAATTGGAAACTAGAAGCACCTAGGAGGAGCACAGATAAATTCTTCTCCGCAAGAGGTTTACCAGACCTCTGGCTGGTATGGTTTATCTGACCTCTACCTGATGTGGCTCAGTGGATTGAATAATGCCTTTGAACTGGAAGGTTGCTCATTTGATTCTCAGTCAGGGCAGATTTCTGAGTTGTGGGCCAGGCCCTGACTTGGGGGTGTGTGGGTATGTGAGAGACCACCGATTGGCATCTCTCCCTCTCTTTCCCCTTCTCTCTAAAATATAATAAAATCTTCTTTAAAAGAAGTTGATCAGAACTTTCAGAGCCTGTTTCTGAATAAGGAAGCTTTCTGAAACTGCTCAATGCCAACATTACACTCTTCCCTCTTCTTCAACTGCCCCGCTGTACCATTTACTTTATTGTCTGGTGTTAACCCTCCTTTCCTCATCCCCCTTCTCTCTCTTTTCTCACTTTCTCCACCCCAGCTTCCTACTGACCTCAGGGGCACTGAGAATGGAAAACCAAACCTGGATAGACTACGAAAAAACCAGAAATTCTGGGACCTTCTTCTGGAGAAAAGCTGGTGTCAGACAGACGGAAACAAACATTTGTATAATTGTATAGGCTTCTTGAATTAGAACAAAATTAAGAAATATACCTACAGATTTTCCCTACTTTCTCCGGATTCACAAAAGAATTAAATTTAGCTGTTAAAACATCTGATCCTGGCTATTCTTACCCTTTCCAATTAATATACCTACTGGTTTCTGGGAGCAAAGCAACAGAAATACTAAGTAGGGTTTGCTGGGAAAGCGCTGCAGGGAAGCCTGTTTTTATTGTAGAAAGCCAGGTCACCTTAAGAAGGGTTATACAAAACTGAAATGAGATTTAGAAAAAAACAGAAGCAAGCATATGGTTGCTCTGACTCGGTTGCCTTTCCCCCTCAGGGTAAAGCTTCTGTGCAAATGGTAGGGGATATCTTATTCACCAATGACTGTTTTAAAATCAGAACCTGTTTCCTTCCAACTAGGGAATGTTATGGAACAATATGTATTTTTGCTAATCAAATCTGCCCCAATTCGCCTGATAGGGTGAGGTTTTCTTGAAACCAATGATATCCGCATATCCTTTTTCACAAGAATGAGATATATTTAGAAGTAAGTAAATCAGATACTGAACCAATTTAAAAGGTAATAATTTTTTAAAAAACCTCCACAAGAGGAAATTAATCTTGAATGTTTGTTGCAGGACATTCCAAGGCAAATTAGGACCCTTTCCAGTACAGATACTGGCAAGGTTAAGTCATGAACCTTTAAAATAACTTTTCTTAAAATAACCATTCCTATTAAAATAACTATTGTATTGATAATGCTTTGCCTCTACCTAATATTCATATTCACTAATATCCTTTAAAACCTGATGCACTAGCTGAAATTAATCCCAATGTGCAAGATTACTTTCAAAGGGTGCTTATAGTTTCACGTACAAGTCCCTGTAATTCTCCTATCCAACCAGTAAAAAAACTAATGGAAAAGGATGGAGATTTCTACAGAATCTCACAGTTATAAATAAAATAGTTATTCCCAAACTACCTGTGGTTCCAAATCCACATAACTTATTATCAGCTATTTCTGTGGAATTCCAGTATTTTTCAGTAATAAACTATGTAGTGCCTCTTTAAGCACTTCTGTAAGCAGAGACAGGAGACAGAGAGAGACAGAGGGAGGGAGGAGGGGGCGGAGAGAGAGAGAGAGAGAGAGAGAGAGAGAGAGAGAGAGAGAGAGAGAGAGAGGCACCCGTTGGCTTTCATCTGGGAAGATCATAAGTAAACCTTGAATATTAATGCCCCAGGGACATACAGAGTCCGATCTATTGTCTTAGTTACGAAAGCTGATTTGAATGGTGTTAATTTACCAGAGATTTCACTCTAATCCAATTTGTAGATGCTTTATTTTTATGCTCTGCAACCTATTAGACTCCCAATAAGACACAATTTACCTATTACAATAACTAGCCATTAAGGGACATAGGATATTAAAGAACAAGCTCTGATTCTGTTTACCCCAGGTAAAATAGTTTGATTATCTAGAATCCAAAGATGGGCTATTAATTAACCCTAAAAGACTCAGAGGAATAATATCCGTTTCTCTCCTGCAAGTGAAAACAAACAAACACACACAACTTAGAGTGTTCCTCGGTTTGACTGAATATTGTTACAATGGGTTCTAAACTTTTTATTAATGGCTCAGCCTCTATATGTTTTATAAAATCAAATTGACTTGATTCAATTCAGTGAAACCCAGAAGGGAAACACAGTAGGAAAACAAACCATAAAATCTCTAAAGAATTATCTAGCCCAGGCTGGTGTAGCTCAATGGACTGAGTGCTGGCCTGAGAACCGAAGGGTCGCTGGTTCAATTCCCAGTCAGGGCACATGCCTGGGTTGTGGGCCAGGTTCCCAGTTGGGGCCATGAGAGAAGCAACCACACATTGATGTTTCTCTCCCTCTCTTTCTCCCTCCTTTCCCCTCTGTCTAAAAATAAATAAATAAAATCTTTTTTTTAAAAAAGAGAGGGAATTGTCTAAAGCTTCCACTCTGGGATACCTTAATTATAAACTTGATGACTTTTAAAATATATATATATGTTTATTGATTTTAGAGAGAGAGGAAAGGAGAGAGAAACATTGATGTGAGTGAGAAACATAAATCATCTGCCCTCCGCACACGCCCTGAATGGGGGACAGAACCTGAGACCCAGGCATGTGCCCTGATCAGGGATCAAACCCCCAACCCTCTAATGTATGGGACGATGCTTCAACCAACTGAGCCACACCAGCCAGAGCTAAACTTGATAGCTTTTTACACATAAAAATAAAGGAAATACTTTAGAAGTTTTAACTCAAAAACATAGAGATTATTATAGACCTATAGGATATTATAGTCAGCAATTAGACTCAGTAGCCAAGGGTTCCCTTCCTGCATGACAACCATCTCTGCTATAGACAAATATGTGTTAGTTATGATTTGTATGTCTCTTTCACTGGGTTGAGGTATTTCTTTGCAAGAGAGCAACAGCCTTAATGGTAGATACATTATTATTGGGAAAAATTAATTCCAAATTGGGGAATTCCCTCTGAGTTTCAGTGACTGAGGGACTCATTTCACTGGACAAATAATACAGTTCATTTATAATATTTGACCTATTCTGCAGTATTTTCATGGTGCCTATCACCTCCAGTTCTCTGAATTGGAAGAACATAAAAATGCTACAATTAAAACTCAATTAAGTAATTTTCAGAAGCTTTTAATCTCCCTTGGGCAAAAGTTCTCCTTATAGTACTCCTCAACATGAAATCTACTTCTTTTGGTAAACATAGCTTTTCTCCCCATTAGTCACTGGTTACCCTATGCATCTAGATAAAGGGATATATGAACCAATCTTACTAAAAAGAGATATTCTACATTATTGTCAAGAACTTATTAACCAGTTTATAGTTAATAAGCTTATAAGGACTGATAAATTTGTGACTCATAGGGACTTATAGGGACTGATAAATTAGTGACATTCATTTCACAAGTGTGCTTGTGAAGACTTCAAAGACCATGACTTAACAGCCAGGAGATTTCTGTTCATTGGAAAAGACATTAATTAAAGACTCTCTCTCCAACATTGTTGGAAGGGACCTTATCAGGTGCATAACCACAAATGGACATCTACCCTTGTCTCTGACACTTACCTCCACCTACAGCAGAGATCAAAGACTTCCTGAAGATGAGAAGCTACCAACATCAGATAGACAGCTTTCCCAAGATATCAACAAAGCCTGTATACCTACAAATTGATGTTGAACTTTATTAGCTTGTCTTTACCTATCTGCTAATATTAATAATAATTATACTTGTTCTTTGGGCTTTTCTCAAACTTTGTGTATATAGCCGAACTGTTAATAATTGCTAAAGGTGTGTGACTGTTGTATCATTAATAATATACTTTTTATGGTATCTCTTTGAAGTTTAAAAGAAATGCTATTGCAAAAAGAAGGAATGTGTGTGTATGTTTTTTAATATGTTTTATTGATTATGCTATTACAGTTGTCCCAGTTTTTTCCCCTTTGCCCCACTCTGCCCAATGCCCCCCTTCCCTCCAGCAATCCTCCACTTAGTTCATGTCTGTGGGTCATTCATATAAGTTCTTTGGCTACTCCATTTTCTATACTGTTCTTAAGATCCTCTTAAGACTCCCAATCCACAATTGTTGCAGGACTTCTTATCCACCAATGACTGTTGTCTATTTTGTACCTACCAATTTGTACTTCTTAATCCCTGTATCTTTTCCCCCATTCTCCCCTTCCAGCTGATAGATAACCCTCCAAATGATTTCCATATCTATGATTGTGTTCCTGTTCTGCTTGTTTGGACGGACCTCATTTACTTTTCAAGTGTACAATTCTATGATACATCATCTGCATATTGCATTGTGTACCCACCACCCAAAGTCAAATCATCTTCCATCACCATATATTTTAGAAAGTTCAGTGTTCTCAGAGCTTTTAAAATAGGAAGAATTGCCTATCATAATATGTTACACTGTATGTACTATTTTGTAGCTTGGTCATTTCTCTATGTCAACAAACATTCTGCTAAAACATGAGTTTTAGTGGCAAAAATGTATTTTATCTTATTCATTTGCTATATTTTAATTTTCTACCAATTAACAATAAATATATTATTTACTCTGCAATAAATATACTGGTGTGAACATTATTTTAAATATATGTTTTGAGTATATATTTCTGATTATTTTCTTAAGTTTCTAGAAGTATAATTACTTTTTCAAAGGATAAGTACTTTTTAAAGGTTTTTGATCTGTAATGCCAAATTGCCTTCCAGAAATGTTATACTAATTTCTGCTTACAACAGGAGTGTATGGGAGTTCTCATTTCTCTATATTCTGGTCAATAAGATGATTTGACTTTGGTTGGTGTGCATACAGTGTAATATGCAGATCATGTATCATAGAAATATATACTTGAAACCTACATAATCTTATTAACAAATATCACCCCAATAAATGTAAGAAAGAGATATAACTATATTGAGCCTTTTATTAATATATTATGTCCTGCCCAGACTGGTGTGGCTCAGTGGGTTGAGCATTGTCCAGCAAACCCAAAGGTCACCAGTTCAATTCACAGTCAGGGCACGTGCCTGGGTTGTAGGCCAGATTCCCAGTTAGGGACATGCAATAGGCAACAGATTGATGTTTCTCTCTCTCTCTCCCTCTCAATCTCTCTCTCTCTCTCCTCCTCCCTCCCTCTCTAAGATAATTATATCCTGGGTGAGGATTAAAAAAACAAAAGATTCCCTCCACCCCACCCTACACGGTTAGGCGTACTTTCAGTTTTCCACTGGAGGCTGTGTTTTCCCAGTTTAAAAGCTGTTCACCTGAATAAAGTCTCTCCTTTCTGCCCCTCCTTGGCAACTTTTTTTTACATTATTTTGGTGGCAGCAGTGGGGTTTGTGGTCTCATCCAACCTTCCTCCCACCACCATCCTGAACCAATGCATGAGTCCCTTAAGCTCAGTATTTTCCCCAGGGTACTGAAAGGTCTTAGGTAAGTCATCTCAGATCCAAGATCTCCCATGCTTCAGTTGAGGTCTCAGAGACTTTATTTGCTTCAGGGAGGGAACCTTCATCCAGTTTAAAACTTGGTCTACATGGTTTTTCTGCCTGGGGAAGAGGCCCTTCGTAAAATCTGGGCGTGGTCCACCCAATTGTGGATCAAGGAAGGGAACCTTCGCTGTGTTTCAGGCTTAGTTCATAAGGTGGTGGACCTCATCCATGAAGTTCAGATGTAGCCCTGCCCATAAGGTTTGTGAGGATGTTCACACTAAGGACATTCAAAGAGATGTCATGTCTTCATCAAGTAAACACAAATGTGTAACCCATGTTCTAAGCTTTACTCTGCTGACCAGGATCAGCCAGCTTCAAGAACCCCAGCTATTTTCATATGTATACACTACTGTCCAGAAAATTGTAATTAGCTAGGTCACTGGACAAAAACCACCCAAGATAATTTACAGCTAACTTGGCCATTATGGGGAACCTGTGATCTCACCAAGCTTGCTTTTCTCAAAATTAAATTGGAGCCCTGGCTGGTGTGGCTCAGTGGACTGAGTGCTGGCCTGTGAACCAAAGAGTCGACCGTTCGATTCCCAGTCATTGCACATGCCCGGGTTGCGGGCCGGGTCCCCAGTAGGGGGCATATGAGAGGCAACCACACATTGATGTTTCTTTCCCTCTCTTTTTCCCTCCCTTCCCCTCTGTCTAAAAATAAATAAATGAAATCATTAAAAAAAACCCCATCACATTATAATTTAAAAAAACTAAATGGGAAAAACATGGCTCTAAAGTAAAACAAACTAAAAGACCCATTGACAAAGCCAAATAGGGGAAGGGGAAGGATTAAGGGTGGGAGGTAGGGGTTGGTGGGGCTCTGGAAAGTGGTGACAGCGGAAGCGGGGAATAAAGTAAAACGAACTAAATGGTATATCTATTTTAAGTGGTACCTTGTAGCTTCCACACATATTCAGGACTCTAAATTAACTGAGGCAAACAATTGAAAGAAGTCAGCGTAACTCCTGAGACTTCTCTCTCTTTCCCATTTTCTTTGTCTGTCATCTTATACTCAGGCTCCACTTCTGGCACCATCTTCCTTTCTTCCTCACTAGGAAAGTCTGCCCCTTCAAATTCAAGCCTTCTGAGACCACTTTCTTTGTATTTTGAGCTTACAACTCTAAGGTGCACACTTGTTTCTATTTCTTTTGTTTTTGCTTGTCAATAAGCCCACCTAAAGGGGGCACCCTTAAAGAGAGAATCTCACACCTCTAGGATTCAAGGGAATACATTATTAACTGACTACAAATTGATTTTTTAAACAGATGTAAAAGAATTTTTATAGCATGCAAACACTTTGATCATCTGAGCAATACATTGACTTAGTCCATCTGCCAAAAACATAATTTACATTCAGTTTTACTATCAAGTTTTGTATTATCGTGCCCAGACACAAAAGCTAATATTTATAAAATATAGATAATGAGACCTTTGTCTCTGTCTGTCTGAATGTTTATATATGTCTATGTATGTACATAAAGATGATCTTGTAGAGATGGTATTTTTCTATGACCAAAATTAATTTGTAAACTCAAAACTAGATTGTAAAGGACCCCATTCAATTGCCTTAAAAACAAATGAGTGCTTATACAAATTAAAGAAATGTAACAGAAACTAACCTAAATGCTTTTCAAGTACACATAATCCAGAATTACTATTTAGTAAACACTAGCTTAAGGTTGTTGATTCAATTAAAGGCAGCATGTCTTTAGAGTTATTAGAGCTGCAAAATAATGTAATATACCATTTTTGTTCTACTTTCATTCTACCTAGGTTTAGTAGTCAAATATGCTCCTATTTCCTTTGTTAGAAAATTTGTCAGCAAGCAAAATAAGATGGCCCTGGCTGGTGTGTCTCAGTGGATTGAGCACCACCCTGTGAACCAAAAGGCTATTCGTTAGATTCTCAGTCAGGGCACATGCCTGGGTTGTGGACCAGGTCCCCAGTTGAGGGGGTGCAAGAGGCAACCAATCGATGTACCATATCTCACCCACATTGATGTTTCTCTTCCTCTCTCCCTCCTTTCTCCTCTCTCTAAGAATTAAATAAATAAAATCTTTTTTAAAAGAAAGATAAGATGATGGCTAATTGCTTTAAAATCTCATGAAATCTTCATGAAAAATCTAAATATGATTGTTAAAAACAAATGATTTAACTAAAGATAAGTAGGATAAGGGTTTCTAAGTTAATTTTCAGCCAGTATTTCCCAGATTTTTCGGTTACTCAAACCCTTAAATTCTACTAAGTGATTAATTAAATTAAACTTTAAAGAAGGTCTCCAAGGATGATATGGATGCCATTGAGATCATGAGAAAACATTGGTGCCCTTATGTTGGGCAAGATATTACAGAAAATCTGCAGCTGTGCTCAGGTGAGTTTCTACCCAGGCTTCTAGATCCTTCTGCAGAAATTATTATCTTGAAATAGCCTACAAATATTCGACCAAATTCTCCTTATGACCTTTGCAGCCAACTTACAGTTATCATGGAGTAAATTCAATTACAACTGTGACAGTAAAATAAGCCCTCACATGTTTAAGGCCCATTCTGGTCTTTCGTTGTCTACCTGTTGCACAGAAATACGATATTGTAGTATTTACCTTGTGTTAGAAATGCTCAAGAGATAAAGGTAGGAGGAGCTGGATGATCTGATCCAAGTGTGTTTATTTGATGCTGCACTTACAGGCAGGCTGAGTAAGACTGGACTGACTGCTGGGGTGGGTGGGGGTAGCAAATGGGGTTTTTTAAAGAAAAAGCATGGGGTTTGTTGGAGGGGATGAGGAGTGGTTAGTCTCTTTTTCTGGGCAGCTGCCTCAGGGTTTCAGGATGTGAGTAGGCACAGTGGGTTAGGTAAAGGGCGGGGCTGTTCTCAGGAACAGGAAGGTCAATCTGACCACCGGCCACTGTGGCTGGCGCCAGGTGTCTATTGTGGGAGGTGGGAGAGAGTTTCCATTAAGCCACAGCTATCAAGTGAGTCGGGATAACTGAGCCTTGAGCAGTCCAACGGGTTGGAAAACTGGCCTGACTAGGTCATGAGCAGTCTGGCAGGTTGGGAAACTGGCCTGACCCTTTCACCTTGGAAAACGAATTAGGTGAAAAAGTAAGATCCGGATCCATATCCCAACAGTGCTGTGTGTGTAACAAAGGACTGAAATTGCACTTTTTAGGAATAGAATCACAAAAGAATTTTACTAAAAAAGGCAGGAGCCAGTATATTAAGGTATTGAATTATGCCAGAAGACCTAAAATGGCCTCTTGTACCTTTGAGAATTCTTGACCTTTTCTAAACCTTTAGCCACTTTTTAAATTATCCTTCAGGCATAATTATTGTTGACAGCAGAATAGAAGGGTGATTTATCAGAACCTGAACCAGGTGAACAGCTACTATTTATTTTATCAAATACAGATGATACTTAAATATTCTTAACTTCAAGAGGTGAGAAATATAAAGCTTCTCTGGCTCTTGACAGAAAAGGACAAATCGGATTGCTGATAAACCACCACCGCTCTTTTACATGTGGGTAAAATGTGTCATGTGTCATTAATATGCTGAAAAATCAAAAGAAACCTACCTCTCCTTTCTTTCTTCTCTCTCTTATATATATATATTTAAATTTTTTTAGAGAGGGGAAGGGAGGTAGGGAAACATCAATGTGTGGTTGCCTCTCACGCACCCCTGACTGAGTACCTGGCCCACAACCCAGGCATGTGCCCTGACTGGGAATCGAACCGGCAGCCCTTTGGTTTTCAGGCCGGCGCTCAATCCACTGAGCCACACCAGCCAGGGCATCTTTTATATTTTTAAATCAGAAATCCTCATGCTCAGTCCTGAGTGAAAGGAAGTGTTGGGGTAGCCAGTAACATGGGCTGTGAAAGAATTCACAAAGAGAAGAACATGCAAAGAATGAAGTTTTTTATTCACTCTCCAAGAGGGGTTGGGGGGAGGCTTTGGTATGGAGAGATACACCAACACTGAGGGGTGGGGGCTTTGAGCTTTTATTAGGTGATTGGGGTGGTCTTGGAGCAGGATGTGTCAGCTGGTCTTGTATAGGCTGCAGCTTGTTTTGATGTTATCTTTGGGTGCAGATCTGGCATGTCCTGTTTTGTAAATTCCCCAGGAGCCTCTACACCTTCAGGGTGCTTCCAGTAATTTTCCAGTCATGAGGATAGAGGCACATAAAACAAAAGTCAGTCATGCTGTATGGGGTCCAGGGAGCTCTGGTAAAGAGGGTCTGAAAGGGGGGCTTTTATCCTATTAGAAAAGAAAGCATTAAGGATTTTAGGCAGAATAACATTATGAAAATTGACAAAAGGTAGTAAGGTTTTTTTGGTTGCTTGTTTTGTTTTTTTAATTTAATTTAACTTTTTGTTATTTTTATTGAATTTATTGGGTGACTTTGATTAATAAAATTATATAGTTTTCAGATATACAGTTCTACAATACATCATCTGTATATTGTATTTTGTGTTTACCACCCAAAGTCAAGCCTCTTTCCATCACTAATTATCCCCCTTGACCCTTTTTTTTGGTGAGTGGGGTATTTTATTTTATTTTTCCATTTAAGTATACTTGGTATGCCATATTATATTAGTTTTAGGTGTACAATATAGTGATTCAACATTTACATATCTTTCAATGTGATCATCACACAAAGTCTAGTAACCATCTGTCACCATGCCCAGTTATCACACTATTATTGGCTATATTTCCCTTCACTTCTTCTACCCATTCCTCCCACTACTACCACTTACTCCAACAAAGCAAAACAAAAACAGACCCTTAGAAACAAAGATCAAACTGATGGTTAAATATAGCATTTTGATAGTTGTTGATCATTTAGGTAAATTGTCAAAAACGTGTCTAAGAGCAAAACCTCAATGAATTGAGAAATTCTCTGGAGAATGGCAGTTTAGCACCTTATTTTATACATTACAATTAAAACAGGGGGCATAAGGGGATTACATGAAATCCACTGGTGATAGATTAGGGAGGCCAGGGAAAGTAAAGGGCGTGCGTGTGATGGGGAGCCTCTGGGATTGGATAAAAGGTAAACCGATAAGACACATACTTTTACACAGGTGGATATAGGATAGTTAACAGTTAACAATTAACATGATAATGATAACAATGGGGGATTTGTGGTCTCCTCATGGTGCGGTGCCTGTACTTGCAGGGGCCCAGAAAAGGGAAATTTGACATTCCAAAGGTTTGTTATCAGACAAACTCAGTTAAGGTAAAGATTGACCTTTGTTAGAAAAAAATACCAGCCTACCTGACTACCTGCCCTGAACGGCTTTCAGTTAGACAGTTTCAATTTCAGACCATCCTATGTCGTTACTTTAAGTCTCTGAGTTTATAAGGCTTCCATGCAGGCCTCCCCTGAACTTGTCAGGTTTAGTACGTGGTCCCTTTTAGATAGATAGATAGATAGATAGATAGATAGATAGATAGATAGAGATGTGTGTGTGTAATATTTCCTTTTGGTCATTTTTAAAAGGCTTCACTTTGGGTATTGTTTTTTTTTTTAATCTTCACCTGAGTATACAAGGTCTGTCCGGAAAATGTCCAGCCATTATTCATGTAACAAGAACGGTGTGCATGACACCGATGTAACCTGGTAGACAAGGAGAGTGGACTGGAATGCACATGCATGAACAACAACAACTTCACTGTACTAGTCAGTGGGCCTGATAGACACCATGGAGTGAGCGCGTGTACTGTGTGGCCGCTACATTCAAAATGACTGAGTGAGTAGAACAACAAATCTGCATCAAATTTTGCATTAAACTTGAACAGTTCTCCATGGAAACTATTTGGATAATTCAGGAGGCCATAGCTATGGGCAACTGGTGATTGGCAACTTTATCACAACAATGCACCTGTTCATGCATCACCTCTTGTGCAGAGTTTTTTGGTGAAACATGAAATCACCCAGGTGACTCAGTCCCCTACAGACCAGATTTGGTGCCCTGAAACTTCTGGCTTTTCCCAAAACTAAAATCACCTTTGAAGGGAAGAGTTTTCAGATCATCGATGAGATTCAGGAAAATATGACAGGGCAGCTGATGGCAATTGGGAGAACTGTGTGAGGTCCCAAGGTACCTACTTTGAAAGGGACTGAGGTATCATTGTCCTATGTACAATGTTTCTTGTATCTTGTATCTTTTTCAATAAATGTATCTATTTTTCATATTATATAGCTAGATACCTTCTGGACAGGCTTTGTAAATTTATTGATTTGAGAGAGAGAAAGAAACATTGATGTGAGAAAGAAACTTAGCTTGGTTGCCTCCTGTATGCACCCTGACTGGGAATTGAACTCAAAACCTAGGTATGTGCCCTGACCTAGAATTGAACCCTCAACCTTTTGGTGTACAGGATGATGCTCCAACCAACTGAGCCACCTGGACAGGGCTGGGTATTGTGTTTTAGTCAAATTTTAAGATTAGTAATGAAATTGTGGAAGGGAAGAGCACTCTATACAACTATGCATATTTTAGAAATGTGCAATAAAAGTGTATTTTTTAATAAAGAGGACATGGAGGAGAGCACCCAGCAGGTCATGAGGGGGTGGTTCACAGGGCCCATTTGAGGAAGGGGGAGATGACGGCGCAGCAGGGGAAGGCTTGGCAAGGACTACCAGCTGGGGACTAGAGGAAGGCAAATGTGCTGGCATTAGAAGGTTGATCGGGAGACTTTGATCAACCCAGGGAAGGCTGGCAGCTACCTTTACACGGAGTGGGTGCCGATGAGCTTCCTGATGCTCATCTGAGGCGTGTGCAGCTTCCTGGAGTGGAATTTCAAAACTGAAAGTCAGAAAGATCCCCCAGGCTTCTTCCCTCACTTCAGTTTCCCCAAGGGCCTCCGAGGGGCCAAGAGACACAGCACAAGTTTCCTTTTGCTTCCTTCATTCCCAGCTCACTAAAAAGTTGTCCTTTTATCAAGATCAGAGGTCCCCTGAACTGCACCTGGCCTCCACCCCTATCCCTCCAGCTCCTCCTGCCCACCTTTCCTGATTCTTGGGACCATTGGAGCTGCAGACCAAGACTTTGCCAAATGATCAGTTACAGTGTTCTAGTGAGCTGACTATGGTGCCCCCCTGTGCCCATGTGGGCATCACCACTCACCCAAGACGAGGCTGGACAGACACCTCCTAGAGTTGTACCACCTGTAAGATCTAAGGAATATCCACTGGGTGTCAGTTCTGCACTGTCCGAGGCCCCTCATGCTCCAGAGCCTGTGCAGGCATTTCCAGAGCAGATCTGGGTCAATCTCAGAGCTGGACCTATGCTCCTCAGGTGACCTGTTGTTGCCATATAGGACTACGGGCCCAATGTTGCCATATCTTCCTATTTATCAAGAGAATTTTCTGTGAACTGTACTGATTTTAAACATTAGCTGCTAATACAGTCCTGCCAGATGCAGAGGCTTTCCATGGGAGACCTCTGCTGCCAGCTTCACCTGGGGCACACCTCCTAATGTGGAAGAGACAGTATAGTTCCTAAGAAAACTATGTTCGCTTCAGTGCCTTGGGTTCCCTCCCAATGGCTTGGAGAATCATGGGAGCCAGTGATGGACCCGTCTCCTGATCAGGTTTCCCAGTGTGAGACAACTCCTCCTGAGAGGCTGTCCAGTGGTCACCCTTAGAAGCTACTGGAAGCCTGTGTAGGAAACTGAGGTCCAGGTGCCCAGTATGTTTTGTTGCACCAGCATACCAGTGTGTCAGATTACTTTTTCTGTGCTCTACATTTTGGTAAGTCATCTCAGTGAGTGGGTGGGTCCCTCTCTGCTCTGCCTTCCTGTGCAGATAAGGCCCTTTCCACCTTACTCATCTCTGTGTATCCTTCAAGATGGAGCTCTCCATGTACCCCTCCCACCCCACATTGGAAAACCATTTCTTGAACCCCCCACTCTAGCTAGGTTTCATTGTCTTATGAAAAAACCATCAGAGTACACTGCCAAAAATATCAGGGGGAAATGTACCTTAAAATATGTGTCAGGCAGTTAATAAAAATACATTGTATAATTTTAAAAGAAAAGAATAAAACATGCAGTTGTTCACTGTTCTGTTAGCTTTGGAGCTAGCAGTTTCAATGAGAAAGCAGGGTAATAGGTTTAGACATCTTACTGTGCCTCTTTGAAAGGTTAGAAAGGCACAAGATGCCTCAGATAAAGATCCAGACTTTTACAACAAAGCCTGATTGGGACATCAAGAGATGGAATCTCTGGGAAATTGATGACAATGAAAAGAATGTATGGTGATTGAAAATGATAGTATATGAAGAGTAAGAGATATTAATGTTTGGTAAAAGTAGATACAAGGAATAGAAATGCATTTTTGGTGAAGGAAAATAAAGTAATTTTGTCCTAAAGTAAAATGATTTTTCCAAAAAAAAGAAAGAAAAAGGATAGAACAAAAGCAGAAAGGTTTATAAAAGTTGCAAAAGGGCTTATAAAAGTTGCAGAAAGTTATGGAAGAGGAATTGAAAAAACAATCTTTGGGTGATCAAGCTAACTAAGATTGGAATGGATTCATTTAAGTTAATTTTCCTTTGATATCAAAAAGCACAGATACTGAATTAGAGTTTTTCTCTATTGAGAAGGATAGTTTACCTCTACTATTGGTATTCTGTAAATAAGAATTATAAAGAAAAAAACAAAGATTTTGTTTTTATTAAAATTAATTCCTGTGCTCTATATCATCACCTCTTTGATTGCTTAAGTAAAACTAAACTTCTTAATATTAAGAGAACCAAATTTTACTTCAAACTACTTAACTTTCTGTAATTGCTTGTGAAGTCTTTAGTCGTTACCATGAATAAATGGATAACTAAAGTGAGGAAATTTCTCTTTATGAAAGGGAGAAATTGAACTAACTAGGCCTATTTGACATGCTAGAATGTTGTGGTTTAGAAAGTGAATTTTACCCAGTTGCCCCCTACTCAAGGATAAAAATGTACTAATGATGATTTGTGTGTATTCTCATTGGGTAGAAGCATTCCTATGTCAAAGAGCTACAGCCACAGCAGTTACTAAAATACTTCCAGAAAGGATTTTTCCTGTTGGGGAATTTTCACAGAGCTCCACAGTGACCATGGAACCCATTTTACAGGACAAATTCTACACCAAGTATATAAAATTTCGCCAACACCACAAAATTTTAAAAAATATTTTTTTTCTTTCTTTCTTTTTAGAAAGAGTAGAAGGGAGAAAGAAAGAGAGGGAAAGAAACATTGAAGTGTTAGAGAAACCAACTGGATGCCTCTCACACATGCCCCAACCAATTGGGGATCAGGCCCACAACCCAGGCATGTGCCCTGACTAGGAATAAAACTGGCAACCTTTTGCTTTGCCGGAAGATGTTCAACTAGCTGAGCCACACCAGTCAGGGAAATAGGGCAATATTATAACATTTCTATTGTGCTTACTATCTCCAATCTACTGGTTTTACAGAAAAGATGACTAGAATAATTAAGACTCAGTTGGAAAATTTAAAAAATTATTTCTTCCTCACTTGAAGATATTTTTCATTGTTTTGAGAGAGAGATCAATGTGAGAGAAAAATATTGATTGGTTGCCTCCAGTACGCACCTCACTCAGAGATTGAACCCGCAACCTAGGTGTGTGCCCTGAACAGGAATCAAATCCTCAACCTTTGGTGCCTGGGATGATGCTTAAACCAACTGAGCCACACTGGCCAGAGCTCAATTGGTAAATTTGTTCACTCCTAGTCTGCTCTGCCTTAAAGCCAGCCCTTCACTGGGTATTAATTAACCTAAGAGCCACTCCCTTTGGTAATAATCATTGAATGTCCCTATCTATCTATCTATCTATCTATCTATTTGGTCCCCATTTAAAATTGAAGACTTGTAAGACTACATCAGGGAATGTACAAACCTGCCTTATTAGGGAGACCTCTCATTTATTGTAAAGAACTTATAAAAGCCCTTGAAATTGTTTCCAAATTCATAGAGCAATATTTCCATAGTGCACTCCCTGGCCTGCAACCTGGAGAAATGGCCTATTGGAAAAGACATCTTCCTGAGGACTTGCTCTAGCCTAACTGGAATGAATCATACCAGATGTTGTTAACTAGTCCCTGTGCCATAAACATAAATGACATTGACTCATGAATTCATACTTCTCATTTAAAAGGCTCCCTCATGTGCACCTCATTTGCTTATAGGAAACCTCAAGTTAAAATTACTTAGAACAGACAACAGCTTGGAGGAAAAGCAAAATGGCACTTGAGGCAGACAGCCTTTCCCAAGATCCTGGACCAGGCCAGCAAAGTCAGCTCTTGCTATGCATAATCTTTATCTTTATTTCATAGTCGTTATAATGATTATATCCCTGGGCATATTAATGTTCCTCATACTCCTGAGACAAGCCAGTCACCTTTCCTAGGTTTTAGATTGTATATTCTAGTTATTTCATATCATTAACCCTTGACTATGCAGTACCTCCTCTTTCTTTCTGTTTTAACCCTTGTAAATGGGAAACCTTGGCATACAATTATTGACACAGCACTCTCAAACCTTAGCCTCTGCAGGGAACCTGTATGCATGCCGGGATTTGTTATCCGATGCCTGCCTCTACCTTTGGTAACACTGATGATCCCTTAATTAGTACTGTCAGCAATTTCTCAACTATCCCTAACTTTGTTGTTGATTATACAACACTCCCCCCAAAGCCCCTATGGCAGGAAACAGCACTATTTAGCATGCTCCCACCTCTCTGCCAACGAAGTTGACATTACAGTAGTTTCACACACCACCTAATAGGGAAATAGTTAATTATTAAGGAAAAATTATAGCCTCACATTCAAATATAAGAAATTTCTTTCAGCCCCGGCTGGCATAGCTCAGTGGATTGAGCGTTGGCCTGTGAGCCAGGGGGTCCTCATTTCGATTCCCCAGTCAGGGCAAATGCCTGGGTTGTGGGCCAGGTTCCCAGTGAGGGGTGCGCAAGAGGCAACCACATAGATGTTTCTCTCTCTCTCTTTCTCCCTCCTTTCCCCTCTCTCTAAAAATAAATAAATAAAATCTTTTAAAAAAAGAAATTTCTTTCAAATAAGGGTGATATCTTAATAGTAGTCAATCTACCAGCTTAAGGCTGTAACGTTTCTTACTTCTTTCTATGGGCTAATTGTACTGGATAATGTTCAGTATTTTAAACATTACTTCCTTTTGTGAGTTCCTTATCTTCTACTTAATGCCAGCTTTTTTTTTAAATGCATGTTAAGTGATGTCGGAGAAAATAAGCCTAACATTTTAAATATTTATTAGTATGTAAAATATTTAACATAATTTTAAAAAGTTAATGATTCTATAAATTGTTGTTAGTGGAGTTAAAATGTGTGATGTAATGGACTGGAGTTTCCTCTGAGACAGAAAAACCTTTTCCCAAATATTATCCACCAACTCGTACTGAAGCTCATAGGTAATCTCTTAGTGACTAAGAGAAAGAAATCACCCTGACCAGTGTGGCTCAGTTGGTCAGGCATCATGCTGCAAAGCGAAAGGTTGCTGGTTTGATTCCTGGTCAGGGCACAGGCCTGGGTTGCAGGTTTACTCCCAGGTTGGAGTGCATACGAGAGGCAACCAATCTTGATGTTTCTCTCGCACATCAATGTTTCTCTCCCTCTCTTTCTCCCTCCCTTCCCTCTCTCTTAAAAAAAAATTTTTTTTAAAGAAAAAGAAATAAAGAGGCCCAAATGGTTTGTTCTCTCTTACACAATGGTAGAAAACAAGTGTCAGTTCTCCAGTGACAACATCAGAGATTCACTCTGGTGACTGACTGCCTTTTGAGTGATGGGTAAAGTAAGGCTTCACCATGACCACATTCATTCTTGATTCACTTCTTGCCCCCATCACTAATTATTTCCTTGAGTATATATCTTTGTCCAACACTTTAGTATGTACTATATACAATACAGGAAAAGAAGGAGACCTGGTCCTGTAATGGGGTACAGAAGGAGGGTCCCCTGAAAACAGGAGAAAACCTCCACAACCCTTGGTTGGGGGAAGGCGGCAGTGGATGAAACGGTGTTTAAGATACCTTGCATAACCATGGCAAGTTAATAGTTGTGCCTTTCCTGAAGAAAAGAGGACTGCTGCCCAGGAGAAAAGGTGTAAGTGGCTTTAAGAATGTATACTAACTGGTGACATAGCCAGGGGAGGCAGATGTACACCCCAGATGTCCCTGTGTCACTAGGAACTCTTGCCCTGACTAAAGATGGCAGATGAAGGAAGGTAAAAGATATGGGGGAACTGGCAACAATGGTAACACATCATAGGAAGGGCTGGATATGATGTCACGTAGGAAGTTCCAGGTCAAGCATTTAAATGAAGGTGGGCTGAGAGAGAAAGAAGAATTGACTCGATCTGAAAGGATGCAGAGGGTAGTCAACTCTGAGGTCTGGTGTGTAAGAGGGGACCCACGCAGTTTGGAGTAAGAGCACACCATGAGGTCTGGAGTAAGAAGGAGAAGATAGTAGCGGAACTGATGGAGCTGTGTGGGGACCTGCCGAACCAAGCATGGATTCATGAGACATGCTTGGAGCTGAACTGTGACCGGGAATATTGAGCTGCAGATTTCTGCTTCTCTGAAGGACATATGGAGAAGTCACTGTCTTGTGACATGTGCCTTCCTGGACTCCACCATGACCCAGTGTAACACGGCACATGTTTTCCTGAACCACTACATGGAGACTGATAACAGCACACCCCAGATCCTGAAGGAGAGAGCTGCTGTGAGAGGATGGTAACTCTGAAACCCACAAATGCACCTTCCAGAGGGGATGGAGACCTGTTTGTGTAGCCTGCTTAACAACAGATAAGGGTATGGGGAACTTCTGGGCATCATTTTGGCTTGTAGCTTTTTGGGGAGCAAGGGAAGTGCTGGTTCTCATGGGAGAGGAGAGCTCTGAGCAGGAGTATTCTCAGCCGCACCACGGTTGGAACCCTGTTAATAAAAACCTGTTTCCTTCGACACTGATTGTTGGGCCGTGTGTCAAGGTGCCACATGGCCAAGCTCTGGTTTCCTTGGTTACAGTCCTATTCACTAAGAAATTTTAATTTGATGGAGAAGATCAAACCATTATCCAACAAGTAGGGAACAGCCTGACTTCATTGGCAGCTGGTCTTATTTTCTCAATTATTGATCCAGGAATATATTTCAACCAGAGACATGGCTTTCTGGCAGGCAAACTTATTGTACAATACCAGCAATGTTATGGAACATAGAAATTCAATTCATTCATCCTTTAGAGCACCTACATTAGTCTAGACACTACAATAACTCTATTAGATTTATGAAAATGGGCAAAAGTGATAGAAAAATTGAATTATTTTTTATTAAAATATGATAATGTATTGAAAAGAGAGGAATATTTAAAATCTCTCTTGTCATGGAGTAACATTTGGGTGAAACTATGTTTTGTTTTGTTTTTTACAGATTCTGCCTCATGTTTATTTGTACAAACACCATAGGAGGACACCAGCTCCTTGAAGACAGCAGCCCAAGGGTCATACCAGTCCTCCCGCCCTCCCATCCGCAGACAGAAGCCTCTACTGTGGAACCTTCATGGGGGGCTAGGCCCTTCTGGGAGATTAAGCATGAGCTGGAGCTTGAGCTGCAGCTGCATCTGCAGTCTGGGACTTAGTTTGAGCCTTGGTTTTGGCCTTTGGCCATCAGAGCCTGAGGCCCTTGACAAGGTGGCACAAGAATGTTTCCTATGATTGATATGAGCAATGTAGGCAAGCCAACTGAGCTTGCGGCTGACACCCTTTGGGATTTTCAGCTTGACCTCCTTGGACTGTGCGAGGGCTTTGATAGCCTCGGCACATATGCTCATGGCCTTGGTGTTGTTGGCTGGCATCTTCTTCAAACCCTTGTTGTGCTTCTTGACAAAGTGCGTGTTCCTCAGGAAATTTGGGTCTTCCCCTTTAAGAGATTCATATCTTTGTGATCAGCATTTCTTGATTCCGTTTCAGTGCCATTTTTGGGACTGGTTGTGCATGGTGTGGCTCTTGGACTTGGCCATATCTGCACCCAAGCCCTTAAACCATGTTAACACTGAGATGAATGCTTAGAAGTTCAGCAATATTGGGTTTTTCCCATTATAAATTTGAGCTGCTTACTTAATTGGTGTAATTTACTCCACATCAGTACTATGTTATGAGAAATTTGTTCTATTAACCATTATAAATTTCACAAATACCTAGTTGCATGGTAAACAGGATAGTATGCCTCTTTGGAAATCTGAATATGATTCTGCCACTTCTGCGGATGTAAATGGCTCTTTTCCTAAATTCCAACACTAGCTTATGTGTATAGAAAATACATTCAGTTGTACAACTTTTAAAGGCCATCATTAGAGAGTGAGTAAGACTATGAGATTTTTTAGCTCCTGATTTCTTTGTCCCATTTCTTTCAACTGTTCTCAGATGTAGCTGAATCTTGATCATTCCAGGATGATGGCAGATAGAATTTTGAGATTAATATGAAAGCAAATTCCTCCTTAGAATTGTAGAGTTATGCACTGCTCTTGACATTGTTCAATTAGATATAAGGATGCAGAAGCTAACCAGAATCATTAACAAAATAGCTTGTTCAGCAGCTAGAGCCATCAGAGCTCAACAAAGACCTTTAGACTCAAGTAATCCTAGACCACAGAGTTACCGTAGATTACTTACTTGCAGCCCAAGAAGGAGTTTGTGCCATAGCTAATACCTCTTGCTTCACCTGGATAAATATCTCTTCCAAAGTACAACTGGAAACAGCCAAGCTTCTTAAACTTGCAAAGTCCCTTAAGGAACATTCTAGTTTCTCTGTAAGTGCCACTGACTGATTAGGGTTTAAGTTTTCTGACATGGCTCCCTACTAAACTCAGGGATATTTTAAGGTCCGAATTGAAAATTGTTCTACTTATTATTGTTCTAATTTGTTTAATGTATCTCATTGTCAAACTGTTTATGTTCTGTAAAACCAGGTGCTTAAAGTTCCCTAAGACTCAACTAATAGCCGCACAAAGGATAGAGATGATCCATCAAGCCACTACATCCCCTTACTTTTTGTAATCCATGACAGTTAAAATCTTTTTCCTGTTGTACAATAGATTAGTTGTCGATCCACCGCAAATCAAGAAATTTTAACTATTTCTGGCCAGGTGGTTCAGTTTGTTGGAGAGCTGTCCCATACGCCAAAAGGTTGTGGGTTCAATCCCTGGTCAGGGCATATGCCTAGGCTGCAGGTTTGATCCCCACTTGAGGTCTCTCTCTCTTCCTTCCTCTCTCTCTAAAATCAATAAACATATCCTAGGGTGAGTATTTAAAAAAAGAAAAAGAAACATTATACTGGCCTCCAACGCTGAATGCTTTTCACCAATGCCCTATGATTTTCTCTTTTTTATGATTTTAAAATACTTTATTTTAGTGTAAATAACATGTAAAACTCACATTTACATGACTGGAAAAGTAAAAAGATAACATTTTTGTCAACATATCTTTAAGAGTTTATATCAGTTTAAAATCATGAGATGCTGATGGTTGGACTATATCTCATGTCTCCTATATCATACCATATTTCGGTTTACAGTTTATTCATAATTTAGCATGCCAAGAGAACAGCTCAGTCAGTGTCACCTTAAGAAGAGCAGCAAAAGCTGAGGGAACAGGATAAGAATCATCTTGGCCTGGAGACTCGGTGCACCCCCACATTCCCTTGCATTCTCCTCAGGATGGAAGCCATGACAAGATTCCAGGCTCCTCCTGATTTCCTGGGCCTTTAAACGCTCACACTTCAGAGATTTGTTATACCTGATCTAGATGGGCACCATGGTGATGGGGGCCGCAGACTTGCTGATGCAACTGCTGTCCACCCCCACCATGAACAGATTACTGCTTGGGATTTGCTGGATGACAAAGGACTTGGAGCGGTCTTCACAAGCAATGTTCCCTGAGGTTTCCTTGATGGTGTGCTCAGAGACAAATGCTGGATAGTCAGTATTACAAGGCTCCAGGGTCCATTTCAATTTCTGGGCTTTAGCTGTCATATCAGAGTGCCATGAACTACACAGGTTAAATTCCACCAGGAACAAGACAATTTCTGTCATTATCCATTTTACTGTAGCAAGGCATTGTAAGGCTGCTGAGATGGATAGTGGCATTTCAGTAGTCCTTGGGAGTGTGAGTTCTGATTTTCTTAATATTATGAATTGAGTGCCTTTGGTTGTTCTTTAATTCTTCAACTGTCTTAGTCATTGTACAGGATATTATGAAGAAACCTTACTGAGACCATGCTAAATCAATGTCTTGAGGCAGACCTTACCTTCGAAAATTTCTCTGAGTTTGAGAGGTAACTTAGAGACCTCTTGTAAGCAAATGGCCCTAGTTACAGTATCGACAACTTTCCAACCACAAGAGTCCCACCAAATGACTAAATGGACCTGGAGCAGATAGCCAAACCACAGCATTTATATGGAACAAACTGACCTGATCAATCATCAACACTGTCTGCGAACAGGTTTTGATCAACAGGAGGAAATGTGAACCCCAGGGAAAAATACATCTGTCAAAACGAACTGCTTGTGGTTAACTGGGACCAAATTCATAACCAGAGTCTAGGGGCAGTTTCTGACAGAGACCTCTCGCATACTCTGCATACCAGGAAAGCCGCAGATTGGACTTTCAGCCTCCTATACTACGCTTCTGCTGCCCGAGTCAACCATTATAAGGGAGTTCCTAGATTCATCTTTCAGTCAGTGGACTGAGACCTGCCCCATCCAATCAGAACTTCAAAATTATATCCTCATTTGCGTCTATACTGGACAATCAGAATGCATAATGGTGATCAATCAGAACTACACAATTTGGACCAGTGGGAATTGTCTGACTTGGAAACTTCATTTTCATAAAATGGAGCAAATTGGGAACCTGGGAGGGAACTTTCTGTATAGAAGATGCCACCCCACTTTGTCTCAGGGGAGTGCACTTTCAATTTTCCACTGGAGTCTGTGTTTTCCCAGTTTGTAAACTGTTCACCTGAATAAAATCTCTCCTTTTTGCACCTCTTTGGGAATTTTTGTGGACAAAAGTTATTGTACCATTTTATATTCCTACCAACAGTACATGAATAATCCAATTTTTCTTCATTCTTGCCAACATTTGCTGTTATTATTTCTTATTTTAGCAATTCTGACAACTGTTGTGATATTTTACTGTGGTTTTATTTTCCCAGTAGGTAATGATGTTGAACATCTTGTTTGTTTATTTGACATTCATACATCTTCTTCAGTGAAAGGTCTCTTCATATGTGTTTTGCACATTTCCTAATTGAATTGTTTAAATTTTTAACTACTGAGTTTTGAGAACTTTTTAATATTTTCTAGATACTGGTCCTTTGCTGGATATGCAGTTTTACATATTTTTTCCTATTCTGAAGCTTATCTTTTCATCATATTTATTGGGTATTTCAGAGTAAGAGATTTGAAATTTGATAAGATTTATCAATTTTTCCTTTTATGGGTTTTTCATTGTCATGTCCTAGAACTCATTATCCACCCATGGATCCCAAAATTTTTCTCTAATTTTTTTCCCCTAAAAGTTTTATAGCGTGCACTTACAACTAAGTCTGTGATTGGTTTTCAGTTAATTTTCATGTAAGATGTGAACCTTAGATTGAAATTCATTTTTTTGCTTATCGATGTCTAATTGGTATCATTTGTTGAAAAGGCCTTACCTCTATTGAATTGATTTTATACCTTTTTCAAAATTCAGTTAGGCATATGTATATGGATTTGCTTCTGTGTTTTCCATTCTGTTACACTGATCTACATGTTGATATATCTGCCTACACCACTCAGTTTTGACTACTATAACTAATTAATGTCTTGAAATTGGATAAACCAATTCTTCCCACTGTATTCTCCTTTTTCATAATTGCTTTAGCTAATCGACTTTCTTTACCTTTGTCTATAAATTTTTGAATAATCTGTATATACAAAAAATTCTTGCTGAGATTTTGATATGAATTGCATTAAACCTGCATATTAATTTAGGGATAATTCACACACTTCTATGTTCAGTATTCTAATCTACATATATGATATGCCTCTTATTTATTTAGATCTTTGATTTCTTTCATCAGCATTTTGTACCTTTCAGCATACAATTACTGTACATGTTTTGTCAAATTGATGCCTAGGTATTTCTTTTTTGAGTGATTATAACTGGTATTGCATTTTTAATTTCAGTGTTCATGTACTCATTGCTAGTTTATGGAAATACAATAGATTTTTACAAGTTTTTCTTTTATCCTGCAACCTTGTTGAAATCAATTATTTGTTCTCAGAATTTTTTTGATGATTACTTGGGGTTTTCTATGTATACAATTATGTCACCTGCAAATATAAACAATTGTAGTTCTTCCTCTCCAATCTGTGTGCCTTTCATTTACTATTATTATAGAATTTCAATAACTTAAATTTCCTTCACTAGGTTGAATAAGAGTGGTGAGAGCTGACACCTTTTCCTTTTTTCCTGATCTCCAGAGGAAAGCGTTCTGTCTTTCATTGTTAAATCTAATGTTAACTGTTGGTTTTTGTAGGTTTTAAAAATTATATTGAGGAAGTTCCTCTCCATTTCTATTTTCTCCATTGCTAGTTGTTATTGGTTTTTAATCATGAATGTGTGTTGGATTTTGTCAAATATTTTTCTACAAAAGTGTTTTAAAGATTTTATTTATTTATTTTTAGACAGAGGAGAAAGGAGGGAGAGAAACATCAATGTGCAGTTGCCACTTGTGCACCTCCTCTGGGGACCTGGCCTGCAACACAGGTGTATGTCCTGACTGGGAATCGAACCAGCAATGCTTTCCTTCACAGTCCAGCTCTCAATTCACTGAGCCACACCAGCCAGGGTTATTTCACTCTTAATACTGGTAATTTATCTCTTCTATTTGTTTTTCTTTGTTAGTGTTGCTGGAGGTTTGTCAACTTTTATAATCTTTTCTTTTTTTTTACTTATTTTTTATTTTTTAATTTATTTTAGTTTTAGACAGAGGTGAAGGGAGGGAGAAACAGAAGGAAACATCATGTGTAGTTGCCTCTCACGCGCCTCCAGCTGGGGACCTGGCCCACAACCCAGGCATGTGCCCTGACTGGGGAATCGAACAGGCGACCCTTTGGTTCACAGGCTGGAACTCAATCCACTGAGCTACAACAGCTGGAGGTATAATCTTTTCAAAGATCCATTTTGTTATTGCTGGGCCTTCTCGGGACAGTTCTCTGACCAGGGTGCTGGGGCACCTTGTTGTAGCTTTATGGGGCTGTACCCTCACAAGTCTAAGCTCCCCACTAGGCCTTTACTGGTGAGGGTGGGGCTATAGTTTTACTTGTGATGTTTTGCTCAAGTAGACCAGTTTTGTCTAACAGTTTTTTTCTTTCTAGACTGCTTCCCTTCTGGTGTCTTTGGCTAGTGAGAGCAGGCTTTTGTTAGGGCTTTTTAGGTCTGTACTTGTTGAAATTTTTGGCTTGCTAGTCTCTTCAGCTTTAGATAATGGATATATGAAGCAAAAAAGAGAACCCAGGGAATTCACTACCATGTAGTTCTTTTGATCCAGAGGCCCCTTGCCTATCTTTTTTCTCCATCTTTCAGTCTTACATTTGTTTTATATATACTGTTCAGGGTTTTTAGTTGTACTGAACAGGAAAGATAAGTAAAAATACATCTATTCCATTCCCTTGGAAGCAGATGCCCCATTAGCCTTATTTTTAATTTGTTTTCTAAGGTATCTTTTTGTTGTTGTCATTGTTTTTAAATCAGGAAGAAGCTTGAATTTTACAAAATGCCTGTTTACTCTCTATTGATAATCTGCTTTCTTGTTTGTATCTATTAATATGAGGATTTTACAAACAGTTTTAACTAAATTTGTGTATGAATGTTATATAATTGCGTATCCCGTCCCCAAGCATACAGCAGAGGCTTGTTATAAAGAAGTGGCTAGAGGGGGCTGTCAGGTAAAGTGAATGAGAAAGCAATGCTGGCTGGGACTTTTGCAAGGCTAAGTGCTAGAGTTAAAGGGGGAATTTGTGACTTATAGGGAGAAACTGCTACTCACCTTCAGCTCAAAGTTTCCACAAAGAAATGGGTGCCTATTGCTTCCCGATCTTTATTTTTTGTCCAGAGAGACAAAAAAATAAGATTTTCTATGGGAAATGATCCAATTTTTAAATGTTGGCATCTAATTCATGAATATTGTTAATGTGTAGGTCAAACTAAGTATAAGAGATAATGTAAAGAGTACTTGAATGCTGAGTATGTCCTCAGTAAAGGGACATAGCCTCTTCCCCTTCCAACTCTGGTCAAACTTCTGAGGACATGGGAAATGGAGCTCCAGATGGTTTGGGAGGATTTAAAGGAACGGTCTTCTATTCTTCCTTTCCTAAACAGAGTTCAGCACTGTGATGAGACTCAGGAATTGGTTTTTCTTAGTGTGATATGGGTATTTCATGTTGTGTCTTAGCAGATTGGACTGAGATTGCTCCATTTAGGAGCTGGCAGTATGCTTGAGTTTATCTTGTTGAAACAGCACAGAGAGGGACAGAATCAATTTCTAGAAGCCCAGGAGGGTCATAGAAGTCAAAAATTAGCTGAATTGAAGAGATCTCCCAGGTGGGAATGAAGGGTTACATACCAACTGTTATGAAAGTTCATAAAAGAATGTGACTTCAGTGAACACTTCTTGTACCATTTGAGTTTAGGGGTCAAAATTTTACCCTTTACTTTTTCTTTTTTTTTTTGCTATAAATTTTATTACATTCTAAGTTTGATATGTAGTATTGTCATCACTGTTATTTTCTAAACCATTTTTCATTACAATTTCATTTCTCTTTTGACACAATAGTTACTTCCCCCAACCCAGGTTTCATTTATAATTTAAAAGTGCCTTCTCTATTTTATAGAACTTTAGTTGTTTTTCAGATACAATTTTTAAAAATGGATTTCAGCATATAAAACCGAACATTTTCATATCTGTGAAAACATATTTTTCAGAAACTCCTAAATATAAATACAATTTTTGAATCTGTGAAAATACATATTTTTGAAATTACTGAAGGCCCAGTCTATGTTTAATCTTAATGTTTATACTTATATTCTTAGATTTTCAAAAGCATATAAGTTCAAACATTGCCACCAATATCTTCATGCTCACAATTTGCTGCTAAGGTTTTTTTGTTTAGTTGGTTTTTTCTCATTGCTCTCTTTAAGCTCTTTAAACACATTATACATATTCTTTTCTTGTTTATTTTCATTAAACTATACGCTCTATGTAGGGCCAGACAGAGGTGTCTTTTAATGTTATTTAAAAGCTAATGAAGTCAAATAATTCAAAGCAATCAGTACACAATAGAATTAAAGTTACTTTGTCAAGGTCATAGTCATTTCTAGAAACAGCTTTATTTATGCAATGAATCTCTGAGGAAATGTCACCTCCTCAGGGTGCCTTGTTCATCTAAAACAGAATCATATGTGCCCCCCTCATGTCAACATACAGTCTCTATCCTTTTACTTGGTGTTCTTTTTCTCTGAAGCAATTTATCTTCATCTGACATGCTACATATTTTGTTAATGGATTCTAGGTCTGTGTTCTCACACTTGTTCTGATTTATTTACTGATGTATCCCCAGCTGCTCCAATAGTAGCTGGCACACAGTAGGTCTTAATTGGAGCTTAAATAAAAATACTCCAAAGAACCTAGAAATTGCCTTAGGCTAAGGATGACTGTTTAATAAGCAGATTTACTAGTCGTATAGAAACACCTTAATTATAAGACATCTGCAAGTGAGATATTTTTTCTAGCCCTTTCCTCCTTTAACATGATAATTAAAGTTAACTGGCCTGGGAGTAGCCTCCATCTATCAACTTTCCGTCGGTGAAGAGGTTTCAGAGAAAATAATACAGTTATCGATCAGCAAAAGGCGGGGCACAAAGGGAAAATATTAAGTGGTAGCTTCAGTGGGGCATTGCGCGGCTAAATGTCCACACTCCCCACAGCGGTAGCACTTGACCTCAGTTATCTTGGTGCAGTTGGCAGCCACATGGCCGGCCTCGCCACACCGGTAGCACTTGATTTGGGGGCAGTCTTTCTGAACGTGACCACATTCACCACAAGAGTAGCACTTCTGCTCTTTGGGATGGTCACAATCACGAGCGAGATGGCCTGGTCTGCCACAAGCGTAACAGCACAGCTCTCTCACGTGCTTCGGCTCGACACAGTCTTTGGCGATGTGACCACTTTTCCCACAGTTGTAGCAGATGTTCTCGAGTAAGTCACAGTCCTTAACATGATGACCAGACTCACCGCAGCGGTAACAGGTGTCAGGTAGGGTGGCAGAACTGCACTGGGAACCTCTGTCATAGCCTCTAGCTCTGCGCCCTCGAGCTAGTCCTCCTCTACGGCATTCCCGGGTCCAGTGGCCAGAGCGTCCACAGTTCACGTGTTCCTTACTGCTCATGGCTGCCGTGAGATCTTTCAGTGAGCCGGCGCACCACTGGCCTGGAGGCCCCGACACAGCTCCCCTTAGTGTGGCTTAGAAAGGAGTGGCTGTTTCTCTCTAGGAGCCTCCAGAACCTTACACAGGTTTGCGCACAGTCCCATTCATGCGTCACAGCTGTTCCAGCTGCCGTTCCTTCCTGGCTTTCCTCCTATCCTTGAAGCCAAAAGCACGGGAGTGGTGTTTTCCATTTTTTTAAAATAAAACCTTGGGTCACTAAGTTTGAGTTTGATTCTTTCCGTGTTCAAATGTGCCCTGTGAAAATGTGCCCTGTAGGATTTATTATAATTAAGACTTAGGCCTTCTTTGTGGTCTACTTAATAGATGACCAGTTTTTATGAATGTGCTATGGACATAGGGAAAATATGTGTGAGATGTATCTAATCCAGTAAATGAAAGAAACAAATTATAACAAATTAGAGTAACCCGTTTTTTGTTTTAAAAAATAAAATACACTATCCACTGGAAGCCAATAACAGGAGCTAGATGACATACTCAAAATATCCAAATCAATAGTTATTTATGAAAAAATAAATAAAATACAAACATCCATAAAGATTTGATATACAAAAGACAGAAAAAATCTCTAGAATGCTACAATAAGATTTCCTCATAATTTAGCCTGTTTTATTGCAGTAATTTTACTTTCCAACATAATCACCACCATTTAAGTTATAAAACAACACGATTAAAGCATTCAGTCTAAAGAATGCACTATTACATGGGAAATAAATTACGGAAGCATAATTTACATATTGGACATATTTCCTCCCTGTTTTCTCAATTGTTTGTATCTTATATAAACCTCATAAAGATTTATGGACATGTTATTCATTTATATAGATTAAAAAGTATGGAAAACTAGACACTGAAAAATCAACACAAGCTATTTGAGAGTTATGTGATTGAATATGACTTTTTTCCTTCTCTGTACTTAACAATTTTTTAAATGTTTTGGGCTTGTGTAATTTTAAACTCAAAATAAATATTTTTATTTAAGTTACCAGTTAACTATATGATTTGCATATAAAATTTGTTCAGACAGCCAGTACAAATATATTTGGTAAAATACAGATGTAAGAATAATGTATATAGTAGTTGGTCTTTATTTGCAATATGACTCAATTGGTATGTGGAACTGGTTCCATAAATGCAACCGCAAAGAAAAACACTTTCAAAAATTATATATATATAACTTATAGTTTTTTGATGAATCAACCCTTTCATGACTGTAAAATGCCTTAATCCTTTAAATATTTTTTCCATATATATTGAGGCTTTTTTGTTATATATATGTTCTAAATATATAACAAATAAATATGTAACATATAAATATATTTGCTTTTTATATATAAATACATATAACAGTTATATATACTTATAACTGTTATTGTTTTTTGATGAATCGACCCTTTCATCATTGTAAAATGCTTTAACCTTTTAAATATTTCTCAGGGGTGTCATATTTCTCTCTATCCCACTACTACTCTAAAGTAGG